>MU123772.1:99546-158822 GCA_014904935.1 Melanogaster broomeanus | reverse complement strand
GACCATGGCACGATGCCAACGTCGCGTTTTTTTCATCATGAGCCACCGTAGAGCGTAACCATGGACAAAGAACTTCGCTCACAACTCTTACATTTAAGAGACGACACCTGAGATTAAAGCAACCTACCGTCACACTAAACGCTCTTGGACCAGCACTACCTCAGGTTTATTCCCCCACCCACTCTCGTGAATAACCAGCATCCTTGCCAGAAGAGCCTCTTTACCAAACGTGATAATGGCAACGGATGGATACGCTCTTCCAGTCGGGTATGTACATTATTCATGCCCTTCTCGCCGATCCTCATGAACGAGACCAGGGTCGCCACCACTGAAAGTGCCTACGAGTGCGGATGGCTCGTGAAAGGCTTACGCTGCAGGCAGCAATTTCCTACCTTGCACGACCTCCTGCGTCATTTAGGAGACAAACACGGTGTTCGCGGACCTGCGGACCTGCGCCTGACATGCCAGTGGCACGACGGGCAGGATGTTTGCCATGACGAACTCAAGAGAGGCAGTTTTAAACGTCACGTCGAAATTCACCTCGGCCTCCCAAAACGCCGCTGTGAAGCCTGCGGGCGTTCCTATTCTCGTGCCGATTCATTGAATGCACATATCAAGTCGCACCACCACACGTAGTTCTGACTCGCTTGTATCCCCATACTTAGCCTCTCTCCGGTTCGTGTCATTACGCAGATACATACCTATTTTCCAAAAATTCTGGTAGTGTCCATGACTGGCGGTGGGTTTGTTCATAATTTTAGAGATACCATCTGTAACGGCATTCCATTTTGTAATTTTGGTAATACTGAAAGAGCTAGCCTGTTGTTCCTTTTGGATCGTGAACGTCCTTTCAAAACCCTCTGACACCCAGGATCCCAGAATAATTTCAGTTTCCTTCCTAATACCACTCAGTGTTTCATGCTATGCATATCCGTTGTTGGAAACACGCCAGAACGCAAGTACAGCTAGTGCTGGTTCTTTTATTTTAAGACGAATTGGCGTGTAGGTGGATTGAATAGCAGGTGTTATAAGTATAGGTGCAGATTACACCTGTGGCTGCGTCAGGGTTGTCAGATGCTTAGAGAATCACTACTAATGATTGGAATTTGTCCGTAGTGGGGACAAAGTGGGGACGTCCAAATCAAAGTTGTTAGTAGCATAGGTCCCGGAATGACCGCCGTCCGCGCAAGACTAAGCACCGCGTTTTGGGAGCTCTGCTTTACTGTCATTCGAAAATTGGATTCTGAAGCAAGAGCTGCTAATGCGCGCAGAACTGTGATGGCATTGGAGCACACCGCAGATGAGCAGTTACTATTGTGGATAGCCGGCAGGTGTTAACATCTGACATCCAGCAGCTGGCGGGGTTCTAGTCAGGAGGACTGGTAATGAAGGTGAGGGCATGGTCACGACGAACTTTGTGCATAGATCAACTGTAATCATGATGGCAAGAACGTTTCAAGTTATATTTGCCAACAACGGCAACGTTAACTCTATCTCAAATAGAAGCGTATGTACCACAGCTGACGTGGCCCGCCGAGCTAGCGTACGAACGCACGGAGTGTGCGCGAAAAACACTTAACGAAAAACTTGTCCAGCAGCTGATCGATCGATATCTGTGATTTCAAACGCAGATCATCACTACTAGTAGTGTTCAGATAAGTTAGTGAAATTACTTCACATTTAACATATTCGCGGAACTGTATCGTTTGCTGAATACCACGTGGCAAGGTTTGTAGTTGCCTATCACGAACGATGGGGACCGAGCTCTCCTGGATATAGTCAGTCTTGGATATTATTTTGCAATGAAGGTCGTACGATAAACTTCACCTCCGAAGCATTAGATTTTATCTATTTCCCCCTCCGCTCCACCATATTGGCGTCCCAGATTATGAAAGAGGATCACAAATCGGCAAGCTACTACGATGGCAGGATGCGTCAACGCAGATCAAGGCCCTGGTAGATGGTAGACGGAGATAGATGAAGCGTCTACCAGTGTTGCTGTGTCATTGTAGATTTTCGCAGTCGGTACTTTTGAGCTGGTCCTTGAGAGGCCACGGCGAGACTCGCTGAGAACTCCCGGAGATCGAAATAAGAGTTTGAGTGCATAGCGGACAACGAGCATGAGTTTGAACTTACAGACTCGAAACTCCTGCCAGAAACCTGCAGCTCGAAGAAGCTGGAATGTGGAAACAAGACATTCGCCTACGTTTTGGAGATCCGGGGGCCGCCTGACATGCCCGGGATTGCTTTATGAAGAGGTGTGTCAGTACGATCAGGGACTGCGAGGGAGCGACTCGAACGACACGAACCTGAACTCTCGAACAACTTGTCGATTCGGAGCTCGGAGTCTGTTCAGCGTTGAAACGTTGAAGCTCAAATTGGTGGACCGTAGACCGTCATGGTTACGCTCCACAGACTTCTGCGAATCCATCAACGAACTCGAGTACTTTCCGTAACTTCGGACATGATGATCGTCACTGGCAATGCCTATCTCAGGCGAACATAAACGTCTTCTTCTCAACCTTCATTTCATTGAACATCTCAGGCATGTGACGCGAATCGCCATTTAGCTTTTCTGTCGTGTAGTAGGGTATGCCGCCGACGAAACAAGCACATTTCAGGGCCTGAAACTTGAAGGTTCGAAATCAGGCTACCAAGGTACGGGCTCTGATGCGAGACTCTGGATTGTACGACTAACCATATCGACTAGATTGCGTCAAATTCCACAACATCCACGGAGCCGAGCTCCAAGCGACACTATTGTGCCCCATGAACCGTGAATTAATGTTGGTCACATTTGCTGGCAAAGGCAGCGCTCACTTTTGGAGGCTCGTTACAGATTGAATGGTTCGAACCTGACTGGTTTTCCGGGCTGCTTTTATGGTGAGGACTCCGTAATTCGAGAAGAAACACGAGCCTTGGATGATAGCCGATGCACAGATACGATGGCTGTACGATGGCTGACAACAATTGCTGTATTGGTTATCTTTGGGGCGGAGGTTGCAAGGATAGGGACATGTGCTGTGAGCACTGGATAGTGGTAAACAGATATAATACGTCTGTTCGTTGGGTCGCTGAATCCCTTCCTAGAGAACGAGACGACCAATTTTCAAGCGCCCAGTTGCCACGATGGGTGTTTGGAGATGTCATGTGGTCGAGGTTGAAACCGCGGGGCCAGTGCGGATGGGTCTCAAAATTTTGGTTATACATACCTCTATGCAGTCTTACTTGTCACCGCCTACGCACGCACTTCTCACTCTTTTCGGTCCCCCACAGTGGTTGGTGTTTGTCCACAATTCGTCTGTCATAGGCCGACCCACCCAATCTCTGACACCGACACCGAAGCTGGCGGGCCCACCGATTGGTTCATTGACTCCCAACGAGGTATCTGCCTTACCACTTCGGGGGGGTCCCATCACCTCGTGTCGTCGTTGGCCAGTCGGAAGATATTGGCAGGCAGTTGGCAACCTTCCACTTACGAACGAGGTTGGCAGGCTTTGGCAGGCTGCCACGGCCAGAATGGAAATCACATCGAGCTACTCCGAACTTACAAATCAATGACTCGGCACAGGCTCATTAGTCAATTGGGAACCAAATGTCACGCAGAGAAAGAACCTCAAATCCGTCTACCTTCTACAGCGACGTCCGTCCCAACGCCGACTACGAATATGACACCCGTTTGGGTCCCCGGTTTTACAGACAAGGCAAATAGGTCCACAGCGCCGGCTAATTTTACCAATTTATCTGACCGACTTCCCTCCAGTGGTTACTATGATCGGTTTGGCGAAGAGAGCAGGGCCCTGACATCCAGTTTTATCGCGTCTCCACCACCAGTGCAAGATTGAAAACAATATTCACGTTGCATATAGCTCACGGCCCTTCATGGTTGTAGCGACATCCCTTACTTTAAGTTCACTAGCCAAGGGGAAATTCTCTCTGGCCCTCACCGATCCGTTGCGGGTCTCATTTCACCGCTCAATGCGATGGACCCTGGCGTCGAGATGCCGAGCCGGGATGAACTGCTTTGCACAACAGGGGTGCTACCTGAGTGCCACGTAAGACCTGTCCTCTGTCCTTGTGTCCCTTCGCTGAAGTACATGCATAGGGAGCTCACGATGAGGTGGCTGTTCAAGGCAACGTTTGCCTTACCACACACCAACCCGTAGGAATCTCCAGAAGCGATACAGCCTCTCGTCTTAACCCCTCCAACGTCGCTTCCAATTTTTACTCCTCTTTCTCCGATCCATCGGCGGCCCTTGGCGTCGGTTCGTCGTCCCTTCCGACAAACTGGCAAGGCACCTTTGGTACAGAACCGCTACAAGAGCATCGCTGTGTGAGTATTGATGTCCGTTAGCGTGTTCCTTTGTTAAACGCTAAACGAACACCATGGACGCTGCAGACCATCGACAAGGTCACATCCCCCGTTCTGCGCACATCTGCCCCTTCGACTACTTCTTCCACATATGAGTCTGGTTCCCACTTGTGGAACGTCGATCAGGACTCGCGAAATGCTGACCACGTGAGTGTGCCCCTTATCTCGTGTGCATTGGTTGAAGCCAAATCGGCATGATAGATCATGACAGATGTCCCCTTTCCTGCTTCACCAGTTACTCGTACAAACACATGGCTACCTGAACGAACTCTTAGCAATGGTCCCCTCCTCGCATCCTCTGTGCTTCCCCCGTTCCCGATCCCATCGGCCCCTGATTCCCAGCCACTCCACGTCCCGACTAACTGGTAGGGTGGTCATGGTGTAGACCTGCCGCAAGCGACTCCTCAACGACCTTCTTCCAGTTCTTCCCTTACATGGTACCCCGGCCTACTTCAGGGAACACGCCGTCCGGACTCTCGTATAATCGGTTCTAGGACACATACTCCTTACTCCACCCACACCGCGTCTTCGTCTCCGAATGGGAATTTTCCAGAAACAGGTTCCCACCAGAACGTGTGCGGATGGCGTTTAATGGACGGCTCCATATGCGGGGTCGCTATCACGAGGCGGAGTGTTCCGGAGCATCTCGCCGTCCATCATGGAATCAGAAAATTAGTGTTTTACGAACCTATCGCATGTCGCTGGTGTCCTGATGGAACAGATCGGTGAAGCGGGAAAGTATTGTGCGGCACGTTAGGGAGGTTCACTTGCGTCTCAAGCGCAGCGCTACTATTTGACCCGAGCGGAGGATTGTCATTATTTGACGAATAACCGTGTTCCTAACATTACTATACTTCGTATTTGGTCTTGAGTCTCAGCGCGCTGGTCGTACATTCCCTAGCATCATTGTACACTACCCGCAGTAACGACATATCTGTAAAAATACATTTACGCGTAGCATGATCTCGTGTACACGCTGGAACGGGGCAGGGGGAGGCAGCTGGCCCTCAGCAGAGCCCCTGTCGCATGGACACGGATGAAGCGGATGGATTGCTCTCTAGCTACAGACACAGACTACCTATGACCTTGGACTCCAGCCACTGCCAGGACAGCTGCCACTCTGCCTGCTGGCCACCCTAGTCCATCTACCCCCCCTCACACATGCAACCGTCCTCGGTTGCAAAGAGGAACTGCCTGGCCCCCTGGTCCATCTACCCCTCTCACACATGCAACCGTCCGCGGTTGCAAAGGGGAATGCGGGAGCCAGCAACGACGAGTGTGTGCAGATCTTGATGAGTATTGACGAGTGCTGAAGAAACACAACACTCCCAGTCGTGTCGACTCTGTTCGAGAACAAACCTCGGTTGAATGGATTTGAGTGGCAGTGTGCGAAACCGATACGTAGTGATGATAGGCTGGTCAGTGTCGAGTTGTGTAGTGTACGTGGTGGGACGCCAACGAGGAACCCAACTACGTCGTAGTTTAGACTTTCTGTATTGACGACGGGACCTGTGAAAACGGTGGTGACGAGACTGTGGCCTGCCCAAGGGTCATTGCCGGATGGTTTGATACTGGAGAGATCTCGGGGTGGACCTGTGACAGTTGGCCTAAAAAGTGTGTTGTCTACGTCTTCGGCCCAGTCTAGTTTGACAGGCGAGTCACGGCTCGTGGCACAGGAGGGTTCGCTGGAATTAGATGGGTCCCGTTCCACGGTGCAGGCGTCATCATTGTACAATCTCGTGCATGGTATGCATGAGCTCGTTTGGTGGGTGCGACGTGCACCGGCAGGTGATGCCGGGTGCGCCTGCGATCGCGCGCAGCACCGTTTTTGGCGTGCATGTGCACGACGCAGTGACGATGGGGCATCTGTGATGGTAAACGCTGTGGGGCGACGGGGGTGTGCTGGGTGGTGATGTAAGGAGTTGCACTCCTTTGCTCGCAGACGGCCGTCGGAGCCATCGGACGCATGTATTTTTCCTTATCTCGCTTTCTTTTCTTTATCTCGCTTACTTCTCTTTAACTTGCTTTCTCCTCCCTTCTTTCATTGTGTTGCCATTCGCTTGACCTGTCTCATGCCCGCACCTTTCCATTACGACTCCTTGTTCTTGCTTAGACGTGTTCGCGATTCTCCGAGTCCACTCTGTTGCTTTGACCTATGAGCCACCCATCTTAGATACTTAAACCCTCCTGTAACTCGTCGTAGACCAACGAATTTAGCCCCCTTCAGTTCTCAGCCAAACGGAAGTCATCGAAAATCTCGAACGAATCGAAAAGCCTCGCGAAAGTCTCGTTATCATTCTATCTACCTACTCTCTCATCTACTCTAGGCGATCTCCCTTATCCCCTTCGAACTCGTATCTCTCGTGTCACGTTCAGTGCACGTCCCACACATTGGAGCCCACCGCGAGGGGATTTGTTGAAAATCGCCACCCTCGTATCTTCTACTTTACCTTATAACCCCCTGTTCACTCTTCCACCATTCACAGACACGTCCTTCACAAGAATGCTACCGTGCCACCCAAAACGCCTAAGAAGTCCTTATCAGCCAAAGCATCAAGAACAATACCCGGAGTTACGACGAGATCAGCTGCGATACGAGTCCAGAACGCTGCCGCAGGACCAAGCACGACCGAAAGAACGAACGACGAAGAAAATATAGACGAAGAAGCCCCTGCAATTGCCCAAGCACTCCCGCATTCCTCAGTTACTCGCCACCCCCAATAACCGCCCTGCCCTCAGCACCCGGCGCCGTGACGTTTCCACTCTCACCCACTGTATTCCCCTCCACGCTAGTCCCCGCCATGTCGAACATGAATAAAGGAATCAATGCTATGCCTGCGCCGACGTCGAACAAAGCACCCTCATTCAATGGTGAGACCTCAGAACTCCTCGAGTTCTTCGAGTATTTCGAAGATCTATCCTCTGCTTGCTCACTCACTGATGCCGATAAATGCAAGGTCATTGTACGCTACGTTGACAAGGCCACGAAATGCTTTTGGATTACGCTTGCCGGATACGAAAGCCATGACTACACTGCTTTCAAGAAGAGCATCCTGGCACAGTATCCTGGTGCAGACAAAGGCATCAAGTACTCGCGGCGCGAACTTGAGCTTGTCGTTGCATCCCCTAGCACGTCCCACAGTGACGAGGGCGCATTTGCGCGATGGTGAATGTTGTGGGATGGCGAGGGCGTGTGGGCCAATTCTGAGGGACCTTGCGATGGGTCTCGAGGTGTGGGCGAGCCTGTGCCCGCGTCTGAGTGCCAGGGTGGTGACTCCATTTGCAATGCATGGTTGGTGTGGGACGGGAGTGGTAGCGCGTCCACGCTAGCGTCTGTGTAGCGGTTTGGCATGCTGCATTGGCGTAGATGCAGGCGGATGTGGTGTTTGTGCCAATGGTCGCGTAGCGTGGGGGCGCTTCTGTCTGGCATGTGGCGTCAGCGTAGGTGCGTGCAGGTGTGGTGTTCGTGCTACTAGCCACGTAGCGCGCGGGTTCATTCGTCTGGTGTGCGGCATTGGTGTAGTGGCGGGCGGATATCGCGTTCGTGCCACTGGCCACGTAGTGCGGGGGTGCCCATATCTGGCCCGCGGCACTCGAGTGGGCGCGGACTACGTCCATGTGCTTTGTCCTCATCGCATCTGCTCCCTGGCATCCCTCGTTCTCGTTCTCCATCACTCTCTTCATCCTCTCCTCTGCTCCTCTCATCCCATCACTCACGCGCACTGCGCGTTGATGTCGCTAACTCGCCCGCGATTGCGGTGCAGGTTTGGCCATTGACGCCCTATGTTGTGTCATGTATGGGTGATACTGGGAGATGGCGGGGCTGTGGGGCTTCGCAAACAGGGCCAGTATTCACCCCGGCTGGCTTTGGCGATGCACGCGATGCGCGCGATGCGAAAGTTGGCGTGTCCAGATGTGGAAGGCGAGCTGACGGTGATGGCGATGTTGAGCGTGTGTCAGCGTTTGGCATAGTCTGCGATAGCGCAGGGTCCAAGGCTGCTGGTTGGGCTAGTGCTAGCAGTGTTTCGACGTCTGGCATCGTTTGCGTCAATGCAGGTGGCACAGAGCCAAAACGTTTGGGTGCGTTGGTAGCACGTCATGTGCTATATCAACGTTTGACGTCGTTTGCTGGGAGTCCCCTGCTGGCGGCGAGTGGTTGACACTCTCCAAGGCCATTTGTGCTCGTTTCCGGGCCTTCTGTGCTCGTTTCTTTGCCCTACGACGGTCCAATTTCGCAAAGGTGTCAAATGGAAGCTGGCTGTTAAGGTGTCCCAGTCATGGAAAGGTCTCGTACGAAAGGTTGTTGAACCACTCTATGACTGCGGGACCCGATAGCTTCGAGCGCAGAATACTAGTCTGTTGAATAATGCACCATCCGTTGGTGAGCTGTGAGTAAATATCAAGCCATTCAGATGCGCGCATTGTTTCGCCATCGAATATCGGAATGTCGTGCCAACTCATGGTGAAGATAGGAAAAACGATGTTATTCGGAGATGTGACACGAGGGGTTAAAACGAGATGAGACGAGGCTGGATGAAAACTGAGAAAACGACAAGTAGAGACGAGCTTGAGACCAATGATAGCCTTGAATACAAGAGCAGAAGACGAGCTTGAGACGAGTCGACACAGAGGGACAGTGCTGCCACGAGGCAACTGCAAAAAAGAGTTACTAGTAGAGACAAGCTCGAGACCAATGACAGCCTTGAATATGAGATCAAGAATGAAAACGCGAAGCCCGGACTAGGATCCAAATATTTACCACTAGCAAAAAAAATGAGTAGAGACGAGCTGGAGACCAATGACAGCCTAGAATACGAGAGCAGAGCTCCTGTCGCATGGACACGGATGAAGCGGATGGATTGCTCTCTAGCTACAGACACAGACTATGACCTTGGACCCCAGCCACTGCCAGGACTCCTGCCACTCCGCCTGCATGGTCCTTGATATTCAAAGTTCATGCCAGTGATGAACATCGATGAACCTAGGGGAGCATCTGTGGCGCATACGGATCTCGCGTGAAGTACATCCAACACGTGGCAAGCCACGCTTGCCAAGGTTGGTAGGGTAGTTTGAGATTCATGTGGGTGTGATGCGGGAACACCTAGCGAGCGCTTCTGCGTCCAACTACGGAACCGGCCACAGGCCTTGAGGCAACGAGTCGACTCCTTCCAGTGTGATTGTCTTGATGGACGTTACTTCCAGTATGCGGAAACTCCTAAGTCGAGAGTCGTTTTGGATCTGGCACGAAAACTGCCTGACTAGATAAGTAGCAAATTCCTGCCAGTGGAGTAGAGCGGAGGACTTACAGATAGAACTTCACAGCGATTTCACGAAGGATTCCATGAACATTTGCTCTGCTGAAGACTGATATCACTGGCATCATGCAGTGTAACCATGACAAAGCCGCTGGTGGAAATACATTACTAACTGTTAGCTAGTAAGGCGGAAACAGCCTGAGTAGCCACTTTGTCACCATATCCTGGGCCGTGCCGCAAGTCAACCCACTACCACTAAACTGTGACGTCGGTCAGGCAGAGAGGTGGGGAATACGAAATGGTAAACCAATTGTCCTACGAGCAAGGCTGTAATTTCCCTTCGTGATCCACCTCGGGCTCGTACATTTGTGTCTTTCGATACCCCAGTCAACTTCTCAGGCAAACGTCGTCGCAACAAATGCGAATCGTTCTATGGTAAAGTTGGGATACCAGTCGGTTCCGTGTTACTAACGGACATTCCGAATCGAATCTCTGACGACGGGATACTGAAGGTTACCGACTGTTACCGGCCGCTGGTGCGAAGTTTTGACTCGGAAGGGTTTCGAACTTCAAAGCGAACGTCAAATGGTCCATCTCCACCACATGGTCCTAATATCGAACGGAAGAACTGTAGCCGGCTTTGCAGAAGGTTGTGGTTGGAGTTTGGTGGAACAATCAGCGACTGTCCTATCCTACTCTGTGTTTGACTGGTGAGACTGCGTTGACAGGGTAGCTATGAGCAGTTTGTCGTTGGCTCGTTATAACAAACTCTCTTGGGTCCATCTGGTGAGTGTCACGATCATACTTCTGGTGTCTGGATCCTGACGGGCTTTCGACTGTACCTTGTCTGGATGCTGGTCCATCAAGGGCGATCTGCCGCTGTGAGTCGATGAGTAGAACACGTCCACGTTTGTTCAGAGTGTTTGTCTGATGAAGTCCGATGCTGGCTTGCGGCAGCCTTTCAGCTGATATACAAATGTGTCGTATACCGCAACACGTTCGCAACACTGGCAGCGTAAAAATGATGTCAGGTATGTTGTACTTCTCTGATTTACACGCGATTCCCGCCTCCGACACGGCTCTTTGCTCTCATTGGCCGCTATGAATTGCACCTGGGAGCAGGGCGACCATGACCCTTCCCAACTTTCTTGGAGATCAATAGATGGCTCGAGGTATGTTTTGACTGGGTGTTCGTCTTTCTACTGTCGATTAACCAGCTAGCCAGGACCTAGCGATCAATGGATCACATTAGATGATCGACACGTCGAACGTTGAGATCAAAAAACGCTCACGTGGGGCGATGTGTGGAGTAGCCGATGCCTTTCCGACTCGAGTATCTGCGCTTCATACGACGAGCGAGTTCACGATGTGCGTATCAGGATGTCTGCCGTTTCGCACCAAGGGCAAGGGGATTAACCATCGACCGTTTCCTTCGCCTTACCAGATTAGCATTGTAGAGCGAAGTTGTTTATGCGACCAGCACTTTCGAGAGCCCTAGGTGGCGGAATCGGTTTGCAAGCTTTCATGGATGGATGGAAGTGAGAAAGTTAGGTAGTATGCCGCCAGATGTGGCAGAGCGCCAGAAGACGAGTTTGGTATGCCGTTATCATTCTTCTCACCCGAAGGCCAAGATTATTTTCAGCCGCACCGAGGGCAAGAAAGTCACAGGCACGTCTGTCTCTCCCCATTGCTTCTCTCCACGGAAACCGACTTCGAAAAAGCTTTGCGACTCAATTCGTGCAATTACTCACAAACAAGGCCATATATTTTGGACCCCGTCCGCAGCCGGAACTCTGTATTATCACCCGATAAACCTTGTCCCACGTCTTTGGCTCCTGCACACCGGGTTCGCGACCTTGCTCGGGTTTTGCCTGAGTCCGCTCCGGGATTGTTACCGTCAGTCCAACATGGCGGCTGACTCAATCCTACGCATGGCCAAATTCCTTTTTCAGAAACATTTTGAACCCTAGGACCATGGCACGGTGCCAACGGCGCGTGTTTTTCATCAGGAGCCACCGTAGAGCGTAACCATGGACGAAGAAGTTGCTCAGAACTGGGACATTTAAGAGACGACGCCTCAGTTTCATCACTCTAACTATTCCTTTTTCAAAGCCGCCTACCGTCACAGTAAACCCTCTTGCACCAGCACTACCTCAGGTTTATTCCTCCACCCACTGGTGAATTATCTGGCATCCTTGCCAGAAGAGCCTCTTTACCGAGCACGATAATGGCAACGAATGGATACGCTGCTCCCATCGGGTATGTACATTACTCATGCCCTTCTCGCCAATCCTCACGAAAGACCAGGGTCGCCACCGCTGAAAGTGCCTACGAGTGCGGATGGCTCGTGAAAGGCTTACGCTGCAGGGAGGAATTTTCTACCTTGCACGGCCTCCTGCGTCATCTAGGAGACAAACACGGTGTCCGCGGACCTGCCAACCTGCGCCAGACATGCCAATGGCATGATGGGCAGGATGTTTGCCGTGATGAACTCAAGAGAGGCAGTTTTAAACGTCACGTCGAAATTCATCTCGGTCTCCCAAAACGCCGCTGTGAAGTCTGTGGGCGTTCCTACTCTCGTGCCGATTCATTGAACGCACATATCAAGTCGCGCCACCACACGCAGTTCTGATTTGTATCCCCATACTTAGCCTCTCTCCGGTTCGTGTTATTACGCAGATCCTCATCACCTAATTGCCCAAGAATTCTGGTAGTCTCCATGACTTGCGATTAGAGATACCATCTGTAACGGCATTCCATTTTGTAAGTTTGGTAATTGTCTGATGTCTGGCTACGGAAGACTACTGTACTACTAGCCTGTTGTTCCTTTCGGATCGTGAACGCCTTTTCAAAAACCCCTGACACCCAGGATCCCAGAATAATTTCAGTTTCTTTCCTAATACCACTCAGTTTTTCATGCCGTGCATATCCGTTGTTGGAAACGCGCTAGAACGCAAGTACAGGTAGTGCTAGCTCTTTTATTTATAAGACGAATTTGGCGGCTAGGTGGATTTGGCAGCAGGTGTTATAATTATGGGTGCAGATTACACCTGTGGCTGCGTCAAGGTTGTCAGATGCCCAGAGAATCACTACTAATGATTGCAATTTGTCCGTAGTGGGGACAAAGTGGGGACGTCCAAATCAAAGTTGTTAGTAGCATAGGTCCCGGAATGACCGCCGTCCGCGCAAGACTAAGCGCCGCGTTTTGGGAGCTCTGCTTTACTGTCATTCGAAAATTGGATTCTGAAGCAAGAGCTGCTAATGCGCGCAGAACTGTGATGGCATTGGAGCACACCGCGGATGAGCAGTTACTCTTGTGGATAACCTGCAGGTGTTAACATCTGACGTCCAGCAGCTGGCGGGACTCTAGTCAGGAGCACTGGTAATGAAAGTAAGGGCGTGGTCACGACGAACTTTGTGGATGGATCAATTGTAATCGCGATAGCACACGTTCGAGTTATATTTGCCAACAACGGCAACGTTAACTCTATCTCAAATAGAAGGGTATGTACCACAGCTGGTGTGGCCCCGAGCAACGCCGATCAAGTCCCTGATAGGTGGTAGACGGAGATAGATGAAGCGTCTACCAGGGGCCGCCAGTGTTGCTGTGTCATTGTGGAGTTTCGCAGTCGGTACTTTTGAGCTGGTCCTTGAGAGGCCACGGCGAGACTCGCTGAGAACTCCCGGAGATCGAAATAAGAGTTTGAGTGCATAGTGGGCAACGAGCATGAGTTTGAACTTACAGACTCGAAACTCCTGCCAGAAACCTGCAGCTCGAAGAGCTGGAATGTGGAAACAGACATTCGCCTACGTTTTGGAGATCTGGGAACCGCCTGACATGCCGGGATTGCTTTATGAAGAGGTGTGTCAGTACGATCAGGGACTGCGAGGGAGCGACTCGAACGACACGAACCTGAACTCTCGAACAATTTGTCGACTCCGAGCTCGGAGTCTGTTCAGCGTTGAAACATTGAAGCTCAAATTGGTGGACCGTGGACCGTCATGGTTACGCTCCACAGACTTCTGCGAATCCATCAACGAAGTCGAGTATTTTCCGTAACTTCGGACATGATGATCGTCACTGGCAATGCCTATCTCAGGCGAACATTGAAACGTCGTCTTCTCAACCTTCATTTCATTGAACATCTCAGGCATGTGACGCGAATCGCCATTTAACTTTCCTGTCGTGTAGTAGGGTATGCCGCCGACGAAACAAGCACATTTCAGAGCCTGAAACTTGAAGCTTGAAGGTTCGAAATCAGGCTACCAAGGTACGGGCCCTGATGCGAGACTCTGGATTGTACGACTAACCATATCGACTAGATTGCGTCCAACTCCACAACATCCACGGAGCCGAGTTCCAAGCGACACTATTGTGCCCCATGATGAACCGTGAATTAATGTTGGTCACATTTGCTGGCAAAGGCAGCGCTCACTTTTGGAGGCTCGTTACAGATTGTATGGTTCGAACCTGACTGGTTTTCCGGGCTGCTTTTATGGTGAAGACTCCGTAATTCGAGAAGAAAGAAACACGAGCCTTGGATGATAGCGGATGCACAGATACGATGGCTGTACGATGGGTGACAACAATTGCTGTATTGGTTATCTTTGGGGCGGAGGTTGCAAGGATAGGGACATGTGCTGTGAGCACTGGATAGTGGTAAACAGATATAATACGTCTGTTCGTTTGGTCGCTGAATCCCTTCCTACAGAACGCGACGACCAATTTTCAAGCGCCCAGTTGCCACAGTGGGTGTTTCGAGATGTCATGTGGTCGAGGTTGAAACCGCGGGGCCAGTGCGGATGGGTCTCAAAATTTTGGTTATACCTCTATGCAGTTTTACTTGTCACCACCTATGCGCGTACTTCTCACTCTTTCCGGTCCCCCACAGTGGTTGGTCTTTGTCCACAATTCCTCTGTCATAGGCCGACCCACCCAATCTTGACACCGACACCGAAGCCGGCGGGCCCACCAATTGGTTCATGGACTCCCAACAGAGTATCTGACTTAACACTTTGGGGGGTCCCATCACCTCGTGTCGTCGTTGGCCAGTCGGAAGATATTGGCGGGCACTTGGTAACCTTCCACTTACGAACGAGGTTGGCAGGCTTTGGCAGGCTGCCACGACCAAGATGGCAATCTCGTCGATTTACTCCGAACTATATAAATCAATTACTCCGCCCGGCTCATTGGTCTATCGGGAACCAAATGTCACGCAGAGAAAGAACCTCAAATCCGTCTGCCTTCTACAGTGACGTCCGTCCCAATGCCGACTGCGAGTATGGTACCCATCTGGGTCCCCGGTTTTACAGACAAGAGAAGTGGGTCCACAGCGCCCGCTAATTTTACCAATTTATATGACAGACTTCCCTCCAGTGGTTACTATGACCGGTTTGCGGAAGAAAGCACGACCCATCCATCCAGTTTTATCGCGTCTCCATCACCAGTGTAAGATTGACAACAATATTCATGTTGCATATAGCTAACGGCCCTTCATGGTCGTAGCGACATCCCTTACTTCAAGTTCACTAGCCAAGGGGAAATTCTCTCTGGCCCTCACCGATCCGCTGCGGGCCTCATTTCACCGCTCAATCCGATGGACCCTGGTGTCGAGATGCCGAGCTGGGATGAACTGCTTTGCACAACAGAGGGGCTACCTGAGTGCCACGTAAGACCTGTCCTCTGTCCTTGTGTCCTTTCGCTGAAGTACGTGCACTAGGGAGCTCACGATGGGATGGCTGTCCAAGGGAACGATTGCCTTACTACCCACCAACCCTTAGGAATCTCCAGAAGCGATACGGCGTCTCGTCTTAACGCCTCCGACGTCGCTTCCAACTTTTACTGCTCTTTCTCCGATCCATTCGGCGGCCCTTGGCGTCGGTTCGTCGTCCCTTCCGACAAACTGCAAGGCACCTTTGGTACAGAACCGCTACAAGAGCATCTCTGTGTGAGTACTGACGTCCATTAGCGTATTCTTTTGCTTAAACGTTAAACGGACACCACGGACACTGCAGACCATCGACAAGGTCACATCCCCCGTTCTGCGCGCATCTGCGCCTTCGACTACTTCTTCCACATATGAGTCTGGTTCCCACTTGTGGAACGTCGACCAAGACTCGCGAAATGCTGACCACGTGAGTGTCCCCCTTATCCCGTGTGCATTAGTTGAAGGCCAATCCGGCATGACAGATCGTGACAGATGTTCCCTTTCCTGCTTCACCGGTTGCTCGTACAAACACTTGGCTACCTGAACGAGCTCTTAACAGTGGATCCCCTCCACGCATCCTCTGTGCTTCCCCCGTTCCCGATCCCATCGGCCCCTGATTCCCAGCGACCCCACATCCCGACTAACTGGCAGGGTGATCATGGTGTAGACCTGCCGCAAGCGGCTCCTCAGCAACCTTCTTCCAATTCTTCCCTTACCTGGTACCCCGGCCTGCTTCAGGGAACAAGCCAGTCCAGACTCTCGTATAAGCCGTTCTAGGACACATACTCCTTCACTCCACCCACATCGCGTCTTCGTCTCCGAATGGGAATTTTCCAGAAACAAGCCCCCACCAGAACGTGTGCGGATGGCGTTTAATGGATGGCTTCCATATGCGGGGTCGCTATCACCAGGCCGAGTGTTCCGGAGCATCTCGCTGTCCATCATGGAATCAGAAAATTGGCTTTTTATGAACCTATCGCATGTCGCTGGTGCCCTGATGGAACAGATCCGATCAAGCGGGAAAGCATCGTCCGCACGTTAGGGAGGTTCACTTGCGTCTCAAGCGCAGCGCTACTATTTGACCCAAGCAGACCGTTGTCATTATTGACGAATAAAACCGTGTTCCTAATATTACTATACTTTGTATTTGGTCCTGAGTCTCAGCGCGCTGGTCGTACATTCCCTACTAGTAGCATCACTGTACAGTAACCGCAGTAACGACATAGTATTGTAAAAATAGATTTACGCGTAGCATGATCTCTTATGTGTACACGCACCCCTCGAATCCTCGTTTTGCTGTTCGTTTTCCGTCTCAACCCCCGAATGATACTCATGTTCTCTATCCCTCATGAGTCTGAGTGCTAGAGCGAAGAACCTTCCAACGCGATCGGGGATTCAAATGGAACAACGGTCGTGTGGCGCCACTGGCGCAAGATCTTAATTTCAGGGAATTTGGGCGATGGGCATGTGTCATTCGAAAAGCAAAATTGGATTAGGAAATCAATGCAGCCGAGTTCCGGACCAGTGATAGCACGAACTGCACGAGCCAGCGTCTGGCGTCCAGCAGCTGGTACCTGGGGCTCTAGGCACAGCCATGCAGGACCGCCAAAAATGACAGTGAAGTTATCAATGGCACAGCTAAGACTTTATCTCAAACAGAAAGGGACGTACCATTGTTGGCCTGCCGAATTGACGCGTCACTATTGTAGCAGCCAATCAACCGAAATCTGTCTGAGATACTCGCTGGGATTGTACTCGTTTCTTACCTGTGACAGCACCGTTAGATCGAATAGGTGTGGACGGGATGTTCCCTGTTGTGAACGACGTGCACACTAACCAGCTACCCTACTCGGGCAGTCACATTGACCTCTCCACGATACCTGTCACGGTGGTGCTTGACAGTTAGTTTGCAAGAGGCAAGAATCGAAGGGCGCACGTCCGCGTTGCCCTCGACACGTCACGGTTTCAAGTTGAATGTTGTTTCACAACTAGCGTGTCCGAATGTAAGCATCTTGAGAGGATCACGAATCGGCAAACTATTATGATGGCAGGATTCGGGGTCTCTTGGACTGTCTCGCTAACTCGACGATGCAACGAGGTGTGCGCGCGTCCTTGCGAAGGTTCATAGTCGGTTGCCTTGCCTAGACCTTCAGACGAGTGGGAAGGGTGAGGATTCCGAGAGATCCGGGCAGGTGTGGAGTGTCGTACTGAACCGGAGCTCGGGAATCAAGTTGCTGGCGTACTGCCGGTCCACGGCTCCTGGACTCCACATGTTTTACTTCCCGCGAAGCCACTACTTGGAAACCTTGTTGTAAACTGCCAGGGCCCGTCAGTGGCGGTCACTGTAATTTCGGATATATGGTGAGCGTTACTGAACAGCCTATGTTTGATGAACATGAATATATTCTTCATTTCGTTGAACGTGTCAGGGAGGTGGCACAAATCATCATGCAGGCATCCAGTTATCCAGATTATAGCGTCTGCCGACGGAAACAGGTAGATGTCGTGGCTGAGGCCTAGAATACAAGTTGATGTTGCATCGTCAGAACGAAAGTATGACTAACCACTGGCATATTGATTAGACTGCGTAGAAGTCCGCGACGTCCACAGAGCTCCAAGCTAGGCGGAAAATAGGCTTGCACTCCAAGTCACCTGAACCGCGAGAGTTGAACGCTTTAGCGTTGAACAGCGAACACGTTGGTGGCAAAGGGAACGCACAACTTCTGGATGTGTGATGCCTCGAAGGTCGCAAGGTCGCAAGGTCCAAACCCGACCAAGCTTTTGGGCTGCTTCCATGATGGACTCCCTAATTATTACGTTTAAGAAATGGCCGGAAAACCTGGGGCGGAAACAGGAGATCGAAACAAGAGTTCAACTCGAAACTCCTGCCAGAAATCTGCAACTTGAAGAAGCTGGAAAGTGGAAGCAATCATTCGACTACTTCGTGAGATTACAGAGCCACTGACATGCTGGGATTGGTTCATCAAGAGGTGTGTCACTAGGACCAGGGACTGTGAGCGAGCGACTCGAACGACAAATGAACAACTGGAACTCTCGAACATTTTGTTGACCCTGTCGGAGCTCGGAGTCTGTCACGGTTCAAGTTGGCATCAGTTACGCCTCAAGGCCTCATGAGTCATATACTGTATGCATATTCCGAGTCATATTTTGACTTTTACTTCTGCGAATCTATCAGCGAACTCGAATCCTTTCCGTAAATTTGGATATGGTGATAGTCAATACCTATCTCGGGCGATCATGAACATCTTCTGAATCTTCATTTCGTTGAACGTTTCAGGCATGTGACACAAATCGCCATGTAGCTTTCCCGTCGTGTAGGGTCTGCTGCCAACGTAACCAGTGTATTTCATGGCCTGAAACTTGAGGGCTCGAAGTACAAGCTCTGATATGGGACTCTGGATTGTACGACTAACCATATCGATTAGATTGCGTCAGACTCCACAGCATCCACCAAGCCGAGCTCCAGAGACAGCGTTGCTCCCCATGAACCGCGAGCTAATGTTGGCCACATTTGCTAGCAAAGACAGCACCCACTTTTCGATGCTCGTTACAGATTGGATGGTTCGAACCTGACTAGGTTTTTCGGTCTGCTTTCATCGTGAAGACCCCTTAATTCGAGAAGAGACATGTTCCTTGGATGATAGCAAATGCACAGGTACGATGCCTGAACAACCATTGCTGTATTGATGATCTTTGAGGCGGAGGTTGCGAGGCTAGGGACGTGTGCTGTGAGCACTGGATAGTGGTAAACAGATATAATATGTCTGTTCGTTGGGTCGCTGAAATGATCCCTTCCTAGAGAACGAGACGACCAGTTTTCAAGCGCCCAGGTGCCAGGTGCGGTACTTGGAGATGTCATGTGGTCGAGGTTGAAGCCGTGGGTTCGGTGCAGATGGGTTTCAAAATTCTGGTTGTACTTCCATGCAATTTTACTTGCCACCGCCTATGGGCGTACTTTCCACTCTTTTCGACTCTCACAGCGGTCGGTGCTTGTCCTTGTCGACAATCCCTCTATCATACGCCGATCCACTCGATCTCTGATACCGACAGCGAAGCCGGCGGCACACCAATTTGTAATTGACTCCGCATCGGGGTATCAGACTTAACCCTTTGAGGGTCCCATCACCTCGCGTCGTGGGCCAGTCGGAAGGCATTCATATTGGCTAGCAGTTGGCAACCTTCCACTTACGAACGAGGTTGGCAGGCTTGGACAGTTTGCCAAGCCCGAGATGCCGAATCACGCTCGAGCTACCCCAAACTATATAAATCATTGACTGCGCTTGGCCACATTGGTCTATTAGAATACCAAATGCCACGTAGAGAAAGCACCTCAGATCCGTCTAACTTCGACGTCGACGTCAATGCTGGTGACGACTGCGAACATGGCACTGCATTTGGGTCCCCTGTTGTACAGTCAAGATAAGTAAGTCCATAGCGCCCGCTAATTGTACCAATTCGCGTCGCATATAGCTGACAACCCTTCATAGTCGTAGCGACGTCACTTACTTTAACTTCACTAGCCAAGGGGAAATTCTCTCTGACCCTCACCGATCTGCTATGGGTCTTTTTTCACCGCTCAATCCGATGGACCCTAGCGTCGAGATACCGAGCTGGGATGAACTGCTTTGCACAACAGAGGTGCTACCTGAATGCCACGTAAGACCTGTCCTCTGTCCTCGTGTCCTCTCGCTGAAGTACGTGCACTAGGGACTCACGATGGGGTGGCTGTTCAAGGTGACGACTGCCTTACCACTCACCCACCCTTAGAAATCTCCCGAAGGGATACGACCTCTTGTCTTAACCCCTCTGACGTCGCTCCCGATGTTTACTCCTCTTTCTCCGGACTATCGGCGGCCCTTGGCGGCGGTTCGTCGTCCCTTCCGACAAATTGGAAAGGCACCTTTGGTACAGAACCGCTACAAGAGCATCTCTGTGTGAGTACTGACGTCCATTAGCGTATTCCTTTGTTAAACGCTAAACGAACACCACGGACACTGCAGACGATCGATAATACCACATCCCCTGTTCTGCGTGTGCCGCCTCGACTATCCACAAACGAGTCTGGTTCCCACTTGTGGAACGTCGATCAGGACTCGCGAAATGCCGATCGCGTGAGTGCTCCTCTCATCTCATGCGCATAGGCTGAAGGTCAAACTGGCGATGATAGATCATGACAGACGTCGCCCTTTCTGCATCTCTGGTTACTCGTACAAACACTTGGCTACCTGAACTAACTCTTAGCAGTGGTCCCCTCCACGCATCCTCTGTATTTCCCCCGTTCTGGATCCCATCATCCCCTGAGTTTCAGCCACCCCAGATCCCGACAAACCGGCAGGGCTGTCATGGTGTAGAACTGCCGCAAGAGCTTCCTTCTTCCAAGTTCTTCCCCTACAGGGTACCCTGGCCTGCTTCAGGGAACACGCCATCCGGACTCCCGTATAATCCGTTCTAGGACACATACTCCGTACTCCACCCCCAACACGTTTTCGTCTCCGAACCAGTATTTTCCAGAGACAACCCCCCACCGAAACGTCTGCGGATGGCGTTTAATGGATGACTCCATATGCGGGGCCATTATCACCAGGCGGAGTGTTCCAGAGCATCTCGCCGCCTATCCATGGAATCCGAAAATTGGCTTCTTACGAACCTATCGCATGTCGTTGGTGCCCTGATGGAACAGATCCGATCAAGCGGGAAAGCATCGTCAGGCACGTGCGGGAAGTACACTTGCGTCTCAAGCGCAGCGCTACTATTTGACCCGAGCGGACAAATTGACATTATTGACGAACAACCATGTTCCTAACATTACTATACTTCGTATTTGGTCCGAGTCTCAACATGTTGGTCGTACATTCTCCTAGCATCCATTGTACACTACCCGCAGTAACGACATATCTGTAAAAATACATTTACGCGTAACATGATCTCTTATCGTGTCCGCGCACAGCTCGAATCCTCGTTTTGCTGTTCGTTTTCCGTCTCAATCCCTGAATGATACTCATGTTCTCTATCTCTCATGAAATTCTGGAATATCTAGAGCAAGAACCTTTTAACGCGATCGGGGTTCAAAAGCGAAGTGGCCACGAACTTTGTTCCCGATGGAACAACGGTCGTGTGGCGCGAGATCCTAATTTCAGGGAATTTTGGGTGATGGGTATTTGTCATTCGAAAAACAAAGTGGATTAGGAAATCAATGTAGCACGAACCGCACGAGCTAGCCTTCTGGTTTGACCAGCAGCTGGTACCTGGGGCTCTAGGCCACCAGGCCTATGCAGGACCGCCGAAAGTGACAGTGAAGATATCAATGGCACAGCTAAGACTTTATCTCAAACAGAAAGGGACATACCATAATTGGCCTATCGAACTGACCTATCATATTGTAGCAGTCAATCGAAATTTGTTTAAGTGTTCGCGAAATTGTATCGTTCGTTACCTGTGACAGCACCATTAGATCGAGTAGGGGTAAACGGGATGTTCCCTGTTGTGAACGACGTACACACTCACCAGCTACCCGCTCTGACAGTCACATTGACCTCTACAGAATA
Source organism: Melanogaster broomeanus (assembly GCA_014904935.1). NCBI lineage: Eukaryota > Fungi > Basidiomycota > Agaricomycetes > Boletales > Melanogastraceae > Melanogaster > Melanogaster broomeanus. The sequence continues at coordinate 136,921 of MU123772.1, read as the reverse complement.
CAGTCACGCTGGCGCTTGACAGTTAGCTTGCAAGAAGCAAGAATCAAAGGGCACACATCCACGTCGCCCTCGACAACGGCACGGCCTCACGTTGAATGTTGGACGACAAACGTTATTTCACGACTAGTGTGTACCCGATCTAAGCATCTTGAGAAGATAACCGATGGGCAAACTATTATGATGGCAGTTTCGGTGACTCTTGGATTTTCTCAATGATTCGGAACAAGGCATGCCGCCGCGTTCTTGCAAAGCTTTATGATCAGCTTCTTGGCAGTGTCCTTGCCGGATTAGACCTTCAGGCGAGTGGGACATGTGAGGACTCCAAAAGATCTGAGTGCTGTCGGAACCGCACTGAACCGGAGCTCGGGAGTCAAGTTGTTGGCGTACTGCCGGTCCACGACTATCCGCATGTTTTATTTCCGCGAAGCTATTACTTGACGACCTTACTATAAGCTGTCACGGTAATATCGGATATATGGTGAACAGCCTATTTTTGATGAACATGAAAATCTTCATTTCGTTGAACGTCTCAGACATGTGGCACAAATCGATGCAGGATTCTAGTTGTCCAGGTTACAGCGGCCGCCGACGAAACAAGTAGGGGTCGTGACCTGAGGGCCTAAAGTACAAGGTCTGATGTTGCATCGTCAGAACGGAGATGGTACGACTAACCACTGGCACTGGCATATCAATTAGACTGCATAGAACTCCACAACATCTACCGAACTCCGAGCTAGGTGATAATAAGCTTGCACTCCAAGTCATTTGAACCGCGAGAGTTAAATATCCAACACGTGTGGCAAAGATGACGCACACTTCTGGATGTGTGATGCCTCGAAGGTCGCAAGGTTCGAACCCAACCAAGCTTTGTGAGCTGCTTCCATGATGGACTCCCTAGTTATTACGTTTGAGAACCTGGGATGGAAACCGGATATCGAAATAAGAGTTTAAGTGCGTAGCGGGCAACGGGCATGAGTTTGAACTTGCAGACTCGATCGAAAACTCCTGCCAGAAATCTGCAACTTGAAGAAGCAGGAAAGTGGAAGCAATCATTCGACCACTTTTTGGAGATTATGGAGCCACTTGACATGCTGTAATTTCTTCATGAAGAGGTATGTGTCAGTGGGACCAGGGACTGCCAGGGAGGGACTGGAGCGACGATGAACAACTTGAACTCTCGAACATTCTGTCGACTCATCGTCGGAGCTCGGAGTCTGTTCCAGTTACTGTAGCGTATACATACCGTTAGTCTCCCCTAGACATACCAAAGAGTCGAAGTAAGATAGTCGTTACTTCTAACATACCGTCACGGTTACACTCCACAGACATGCATATTTTAACTTTTACTTCTGCGAATCCATCAGCGAACTCGAATACTTTCCGTAACTTCGGATATACTTGATGGTCGTCAACACCTATCTCGGGCGATCATGAACATCTTCTGAATCTTCATTTCGTCGGACCTTTCAGGCATGTGACACAAATCACCATGTAGCCTTCCTGTCGTGTAGGGTCTACCGCCGACGAAACCAGTATATTTCATGGCCTGAAACTTGAAGCTCGAAGTACGAGCTCTGATAGGGAACTCTGGATTGTACGACTAACCATATCGATTAGATTGCGTCAAATTCCACAACATCCACCGAGCCGATCCCCGAGCGACAACGTTGCGCCCCACGAACCGCGAGCTAATGTTGGCCACATTTGCTAGCAAAGCCAGCGCTCACTTTGGGAGGCTCGTTACAGATTGGATGGTTCGAACCTGACTAGGTTTTCCGGGCTGCTTTCATCGTGAAGACCCCATAATTCGAGAAGAGACCCGGACTTGGATGATAGCAGATGCACAGGTACGATGGCTGACAACGATTGCTGTATTGGTGATGTTTGAGGTGGAGGCTGCGAGGCCAGGGACGTGTGCTGTGAGCACTGGATAGTGGTAAACAGATATAATACGTCTGTTCGTTGGGTCGCTGAAATGATCCCCTCCTAGAGAACGAGGCACCCAATTCAAGCGCCCAGGTGGTACGATGCGGTGTTTGGGGAGGTCATGTGGTCGAGGTTGATGCGGGGTGAGTGCGGACGATTTCGAAATTCTGTCCATGCAATTTTACTTGTCACCGCGTATGCGCGTGCTTTTTACTCTTTTCACCCCTCCATGGTGGTTGCTGTCCGTCGACAACCCCTCTATCATACGCCGATCCACTCGATCTCTGACACCAACAGCGAAGCCGGTGGCCCACCGATTGGTTAATGAAGCCGGCAGGCCCACCGATTGGTCAATTGACTCTCAAACGGGGTACCCGACTTAACGCTTTGGTGGGGTCCCATCGCCTCGTGTCGTCGTTGGCCAGTTGGAAGGTATCCATTTGGCCAGCAGTTGGCAGCCTGCCACTTATGAACGAGGTTGGCGGGCATTGGCAGGCTCCACGGCCGGATGGCCAACCACAATCGGGCTACTCTGATCAAATAAATCTGTGACTGCAGTCGCCCCCATTTGTCTGTTGGGAAACCAAAATGTCTCGTAGAGAAAACACCTCAAAACCCTCAATCTTCTACATCCACGACCGTCCCAAAGACAGCAACGACAACTCGGAATATTACCCTCCTTTGAGTCCCCGATTTTACGAGCAACAGTAGGTCCACTGTACCCGCTAGGTTATTCATGTTGCATATAGCTGACAGCACATTATGTTCGTAGCGACATCCCCTACTTTACGTTCACTAGCCAAGGAGAAATTCTCTCTGGCCCTCACCGATCCGCTGCGGGTCTCCTTTCGCCGCTCAACCCGATGGACCCTGGCGTCGAGATGTCAAGCTGGAATGAACTATCTTACACTATAGATGTGCTACCTGAGTGCAACGTAAGACCTGTCCTCTGTCCTTGTGTCCTTCCGCTGAGGTACATCCACTAGGGTTCTTTTACTTCCGACATTCTGGCCGACTTCTACGCCCAGCTATACGGGGTCCATGAAGGGGAGGTTGTTCAAGGTCACGACCGCCTCACCATCCACCAACTCTTAGAAATATCCTACGGTAGGGATATGGCCTCTCGTCTTAACCCCTCCGATGTCACTGCCAATTTTATTCCTCTTACTCCGAGCTATCGGCGGCCTTTGGCGTCGGTTCGTCGTCCCTTCCGACAAGTTGGCAAGGCACCTTTGGTACAGAACCACTACAAGAGCACCGCTGTGTGAGTACTGATGCCCGTTAGCGCATTCCTTTGTTAAACGCTAAACGAACACAATGGACGCTGCAGACCGCCGACAAGGTCACATCCCCCGTTCTGCGCGCATCTGCCCCTTCGAGTGCTTCTTCCACAAATGAGTCTGTTTCCCACTTGTGGAACGTCGATCAAGACTCGCGAAACGCTGATCGCGTGAGTGTTCCCCTTATCTCGTGTACATTGGTCGAAGCTCAAACCGGCATGATAGATCATGACAGATGTCCCCCTTTCTACTTCCCCGGTTATTCGTCCAAACACTTGGCTACCCGAGCGAGCTCTCAGCAGTGCTCCCATTCACGCTTTCTCTGTGCTTCCCCCATTCCCGATCTCAACGGCGCCTGATTCCCAGGCACCCCACATCCCGGCAAACTGGCCAGGTCGTCATGGTGTAGGACTGCTGCAACCGGCTCCCCAGCATTATTCTTCCAGTGCTTGCCGTACAGGGTACTCCAGCATACTTCAAGAGGCGCCCCGTCCGAACTTCAGTATAATCCGTTCTGGGATACATACCCCCTACTCTGCCCACATCGCGCTTTCGTCCCCGAACGGTAGTCTTCCAGAGACAAACCCCCACCAGACCGTGTGCGGATGGCGTTTAAGGGATGGCTCCATATGCGGTGGCCCTATCACCAAGCGGACTGTTCCGGAGCATCTCGCCGTCCATCATGGAATCAAAAAAATAGCTTCTTACCAACTTATCGCATGTCGCTGGTGCCCTGATGGATCAGACCTGATCAAGCGGGAAAGCATCGTCAGGCACGTGCGGGAAGTACACTTGCGTCTCAGGCGCAGCGCTACTATTTGACCCGAGCAGACAATTGTCATTATTGTCGAATGACCGGGTTCTCAGCTTTACCATACCTCGTATTTGGTCCTGAATCTCAGCGCGCTGATTGTACATTCCATAACTCCATTGTGCACTAACAGCAGTAACGATCCATCTGTAAAAATATATTTACACACAAATATGTACACTGTAAACGCACAATCCTCGTTTTGCTGTTCGCTTTCCATCTCAACCCCTGAATAATATCTATCCCTCATGGAGTATGAAGAGCGAAGAACCTTCCAACGCGATCGAGGTTCCGGCCCCATGTGGCCGTTCACGATGGGACGGCAGTCGTGCGGCGCAAGATCTTAGTTCCAAGGAATTTGGGTATGTAATGGGTATTGTCATTGGGAAATTTGGATTAGGAAATAAATGCAGCCGAGCTGCGGAACAGCGATGGCGCGGAACTGCAGGGGCTCGTGCAGGACCGCCAAAAATGACAGTGGGGGTATCCGTGGCACGGCTAAGACTTTATCCCAAACAGAAAGGGACATACTAGTAGTACCATAATTGGCTTGCCGCACCGACCCATCATATAGTCTGGTGACCAAAATCTATCGACGGCTTGCCTCATAGACGGATTTGGTTACCAGTCTACCCATCATACTGTAGCAGTCAATCGATCGAAATTCGTTTAGATACTCGCGAAATTGTATCATTTCTTACCTGTGACAGACCATTAGATTATGGACCCGATGTTCCCTGTTGGGATGACGTGCACACTAACCGGATACAGTGGTGGTTGAAAGTTGTTTGCAAGAGGCAAGAATCGAAGGATGCACGTCCGCAAGGACGACAAACGTTCATGCTATTTCATGACTAAGGTGTATCCGATCTATGCGAGCGGATCACGAATTGGCAAACTATTGTGATGGCAGTTTCGGGGACTGTGCGATTGTCAACAAGGCGTGCCACCATGTCCTTGCGAAGCTTTATGGTCAGCTTCTTGATAGTGTCCTTACTGGGTTAGACCTTCAGGCGAGTGAGAAGGGTGAGGGCTCCGCGGGAGCGGGACAAGTGTCGAGTCACGAGTGTTGTCGGAACCGTACTGAACCGGAGCTCGGGAGTCAAGTAGTTGGCGTACTGCCGGTCCACGACTCCACATATTTTATTTCCGCGGAGCTATTACTTGACAACCTTGCTGTAAGCTGTCGCGGTAATATCGGATATATGGTGAGCTCATTGAATGTTGAACAACCTATCTTTGATGAACATGCCAGTGCCACTGGCAGTGAACATCTTCTTCGTTTCGTTGAAAAGTCTCAGGCATTTGGCACAGATCGTCATGCAGGCTCCCAGTTGTCCAGATTATAGCGTCCGCCGACGGGAGCAAGTAGAGGTCGTGACCTGAGGGCTTCAAGTCCAAGGTTTGCTGTTGCAGCTTCAGAACAGAGACGGTACGACTAACCACTGGCATATCGATTAGACTGCGTAAAACTCCACGACACCCACCGTGCTCCGACCTATGCAATGACAGGCTTGCACTCCATGTCACCTGAACCGCGAGAGCTGAATGTCGAACACGTTGGTAGCAAAGACAACGTACACTTCTGGACGTGTAATGGCCGCAGTGCCTCGTTGAAGGTTCGAAGGTTCGAGGCCGACCAAGTTTTTTGGGCTGCTTCCATGATGAACTGCCTATAATCAGAGAAGAAATAGGTGGCAAATCCTGGGACGAAAACTAGGTGGATAGACAGCTACCGTGGCCGATACCATGATTGGTTGGTATGTTGCTGTTGCTGTCCTTTGGGGGGAAGGTTGCGACCCTAGCGGCATGTGCTGTACACACTGGATAGTGAGTAATATATAATCTCTCTGTTAGCCGGGGTCGCTCATGCTGAAACAATCCCATCGTAGAGGAGACCGATGAAGCGAAAACACGATTGCAAGCGCCGCGGTACTACCGATTGCCATTCTTATTGCAGCTGATTGCGGCGCCAATGCGGTCCGATGGGCGTTTCTGGTTCAACAGTAGTTGTACTGCTACGCAATGCCACCTACACCACCTATCGGACTACTTATTTGCACCCGCGTGAGGGCCACTGTGCAAGGGTTAACGTTCATTTCTATCGACAACTTTTCCATCACAGGCAGATCCACTCGATCTCTGAGATCGATCCTGACACCTAAAGTGATTCCTCCACGCCACCAACTGGTTGTCTCAATGGCTAGCTGACCTAACTTGTTGGCTGGTTGGCCAACTTCATCGTTCGCCTCACTCACACCACGTGCTCGTTGGCAGTCCGGAAATTATACATCTTGGATGCCTTCCATCGTGGCAGCCCTCCATTGCCAAGAATGGCATGCTATGCTCGGACTACTTTGATGTATAAAATCGGCCTGATCTGCCAGACCGTTCCATCTGTTGAGAAAGCAGAATGTTTCGTGGTACTGCAGATCCGCCTTCCCCCTACATCGACATCCGTACCGATGTCAACAACGACCAACATGACACTTCTTTTTGGAGCCCCCACTCCTATGGATCAAATAAGTACGTCCACGGCTACCGCTAATCCATCCAATTCATTTGACTGACTTCCCCAAGCGCGTTTCGTAGCGAATATATTATATCCGACGTTGATCTTCTCATGCAAGACGAGATTCTTCGCGGTTCTTACTTGTCCGCTAAAAGCCACTTTCCACCCTTCTCCAATCCATCGGCACCCAACGTCGAGATGCCATTCTTCTCCATGAGCTTGGAGGAAACTGCAGTTTTGCCTGGGGCTGGCCATGTAAGACCTTGCGGTTGTCTGCGTGTCCTCTGACTGACAGTCCTTCTAGACTTTGGATCCACTTTCATCTTCCGCAATTCCGAACGACTTCATGGAAAACCCTGGCGTTAACTCGTCGTCCTTCGCAACAAGCCAGCAAGGTTCTTTTGGTGCAGGACTGCAGCAAGAGTTTATTTTTGCCAGTACTGACTTCGCTCCAAGCGTCGTCGAGGACTCAATCAACACCATGTACATCGCGCACGCCGCCGACAATCCGACCGTCCCCTCCAGTTCGACTATGTTCTGCACAAACGAGTCTACGTCCCACTCGTGCAACGTTGATCAAGACTCGCGATACCAGCGTCGCGTGAGTCCTCCCCTTATATCATGTACATTGGTCGAATCTCAAACCAACTTGACAGATCATGGAAGATATTCCACTTTCTGCTTCTCCGGCTGCTTGCGCAGCCCCTTTGCCTGACCGTACTCTCAGCAGCGACCCCACTTCTGAGCTGTTTCGGGACGGCAATGTTTCCTCCACTGTTGACTCGCACCGTTTGGGCACCCTTTCTCCCCTCCTGATTCAATCGATCCCACCACCCATCCTGACCAGCTGGCCTGGTCATAACCGTGGAGGACTGCTGCAACTAGCTCCTCGGCTCGCTTCCTCCGGTCTTACCCCTTTAGAACGCTCTCTTGTACCCCGAGGTAAACGAAAAGTCAGTCGGAACTCGCATAAGATCCCTGCTACGACACGCGCGCCCTCCACTCGCAAAGCGTTTTCATGCTCGGATCTGCAAGCAAGAGCCCCCGATCATTTGTCCGAGAAAATCTGTGGATGGCGTGGCACAGATGGGTCAATATGCGGAGAAAGAGTCAGCAGGAAAACTGTTCCGAAGCACTTGGCCGTCCATGGAATCACGAAAATGAGTTATAACATGCCCGTCATATGTCGGTGGTGTCCCGACGGAAGGGTTCCAATGAAACGCGAAAGCATCGTGAGGCATTTCCGCGAAGTGCACTTGCGTTTGCAGCGCGCCAATACGATCAGTTAAATCAGCGCGCGCTGTCTCAGGTTCTCTGCAGGTCTATCTTAGAATAGTTGATGCTCCCAACCTTGTATACTGTACTCTGTGTTGCGGACAGTTCGTACTTCCTAACTCCGCATTATTACATTAGCATGGATATGTTAATCGATACAAGAACTTCAGCAGAGATCGATCTCTTACACACCTATTCTACTGGAAACGTTTCTCGTGCACTGCATTCTCAATCGCAATTCCTGAATAGTATTCAAGTCTTTCTCGGTGCCAGAGCCTGCTACTTAGCACTTTTCTTTCACTTGAGCCATCGACAGCACAAAGAGTTGCACGTTTATGACTCGTGAGTAAACGAAGCCTCCTTTACTCGTATGGAGAACTTGTGACCCATGACGCGTACTATACACGCCTGGTGGCAGTGGCCTGGGCGTGTACCTGTATGGTACAGCTTGGCTCGGCCATGCAGAGGAAGGCAACCAGCAGAGCACTGAGCACGACAACTGATAGTCCTGTCTGAACTTGAATCCATTCGTAAGTGCGAGACATCATCCGAAGGGCAACTCACCCATTTGTGAACCAGGTACACTAAGCTCGAGCCACTGTATATCGGAGGTGCAAGCACCAGGTGAAGAAACCCAAAGCTTCTTCTCAGTGCCATTCGATGACAGGCCCCGCGTCTCTCTGCGCACATGCAACACAGCCCCCTATTCGACTTGCTAATAGGCCCTAATTCTGTGTCAGAGGTGCCGCATCGAAACCTGGGAGTAGTTCTAACACGAGAACTGCCTGAGTTAAGCCCGGTAAATAGCGAAATGCTTAAAGTTTCTGGAGTATGTGGAACGGAGAACTTGCCACACGTTGGACTAGGGTGGCCAGCAGGCAGAGTGGCAGGAGTCCTGGCAGTGGCTGGAGTCCAAGGTCGTAGGTAGTCTGTGTCTGTAGCTAGAGAGCAATCCATCCCGCTTCATCCGTGTCCATGCGACCGGAGCTCTGCTGAGGGCCAGCTGCCTTCCCCTGCCCCGTTCCACCTGGTGATGAGAGTGGTATTCGGATCCTAGTGGCTTCGTGTTTTCTTTTTCTCTCTCGTATTCCAGGCTGTCATTAGTCTCCAGCTCGTCTCTACTCATTTTTTGCTAGTGGCTTCGCGTTTTCATTTTTGCTCTCATATTCAAGGCTGTCATTGGTCTCAAGCTTGTCTCTACTCCTTTTTGCAGTTGCCTCGTGGCAGCACCATCCCTCTGTGTCGACTCGTCTCAAACTCGTCCTTGGCTCTCGTATTCAAGGCTATCATTGGTCTCAAGCTTGTCTCTACTCATCCAGCCTTGTCCCATCTCGTTTTAACCTGTCGTGTCACGTCTCTGAATAACATCGTTTTTCCTATCTTCACCATGAGTTGGCATGACATTCCGATATTCGATGGCGAAACAATGCGCGCGTTGGAATGGCTTGATATTTATTCACGGCTCACCAACGGATGGTGCATTATCCAACGGACTAGCATTCTGCGCTCGAAGCTATCGGGTCCCGCAGTCATAAAGTGGTTCAACAACCTTTCGTACGAGACCTTCCATGACTGGGATGCCTTAACAGCCAGCTTCCTCGACACCTTTGAACACACGAAATCGGACTGTCGTCGGGCAAAGAAACAAGCACAGAAGGCCCGGAAACGAGCACAAGTGGCCTCGGAGAGCGTCGACCACTCGCCGCCAGCAGGGGACTCCCAGCAAATGACATCAAACGTCGATATAGCACATCATGTGCTACCAACGCACCCAAACGTTTTGCGCTCCGTGCCACCTGCATTGACGCAAACGATGCCAGACGTCGAAACACTGCTAGCACTAGCCCAACCAGCAGCCTTGGATCCTGCGCTATCGCAGACTATGCCAAACGCCGACACATGCTCAACATCGCCATCACCGTCAGCTCGCCTTCCACATCCGGTCACGCCAACTTTCGCATCGCGTGCATCACCAACGCCAGTCGTGGCGAATATTGGCCCTGTTTGTGAAGCCCCACAGCCCCGCCATCTCCCAGTATCACCTATACACAACACAACACAGGGCGTCAATGGCCAAACCTGCACCGCAATCGCGGGCGAGTTAGCGACATCAATGCGCAGTGCGCGTGAGCACGAGAGTGATGGGATGAGAGGAGCAGAGGAGAGGGCGAAGAGAGTGATGGAGAACGAGAACGAGGGATGCCAGGGAGCAGACGCGATGAGGACAAAGCACGCGGATGTAGTCCGCGCCTACTCGAGTGCCGCGGGCCAGATACGGGCACCCCCGCACTACGTGGCCAGTGGCACGAACGCGATATCCGCCCGCCACTACACCAACGCCGCACACCAGACGAATGAACCCACGCGCTGGCTGGTAGCACGAACACCACACCTGCATGCACCTACGCTGACGCCACGTGCCAGACAGAAGCGCCCCCACGCTACGCTACCATTGGCACAAACACCACATCTGCCTGCATCTACACCAATGCAGCATGCCAAACGGAATCCCCAACACGCTACACAGACGCTAGCGTGGACGCGCTACCACTCCCGTCGCATGCCAACCGTGCATTGCAGACGGAGTCACCACCCCGGCGCTCAGACGCGGGCACAGACTCTCCCACATCTCGAGACTCGTCGCAAGGTCCCTCAGACTTGGCCCGCACGCCCTCACTATCCCACAGCAGTCACCATCACGCAAATGCGCCCTCGTCACCACCCAGCACACCCCCGTCGCCCCACAGTGTTTACCATCATACGGATGTCCCAGCGCCACTGCGTCGTGCACACGCATGCCAAAAACGGCGCCGTGCGCGATCGCAGGCGCACCCGGCATCACCTGCGGGTGCACATTGCATCCGCCAAACGAGCTCATGCATACCATGCGCGAGATGGTACAGCGATGACGCCTGCACCGTCGAACGGGACCCATCTAATTCCAGCGAACCTTGCTGTGCCACGAGCCGTGACTCGCCTGTCAAACTAGACTGGGCCGAAGACGTAGACAACACACTTTTTAGGCCAACTGTCACAGGTCCACCCCGAGATCTCTCCAGTATCAAATCATCCGGCAATGACCCTTGGCGAGGCCTACAGTCTCGTCACCACCGCTTTCACAGGTCCCGTCGTCAATACAGAAGGTCTAAAGTACGACGTAGTTGGGTTCCTCGTTGGCGTCCCACCCCGTACACTACACAGCTCGACACTGATCAGCCTATCATCACGACATATCAGTTTCGCACACTGCCACTCAAATCCATTCAACCGAGGTTTTGTTCTCGAACAGATTCGACACAACCAGGAGTGTCGCGTTTCTTCAGCACTCGTCAATACTTATCAAGATCTGCACACACTCGTCGTCGCTGGCTCCCGCATGCCCATTTGCAACCGCGGACGGTTGCATGTGTAAGGGGGGTAGGTGGTCCAGGGTGGCCAGGCAGTTCCTCTTTGCAACCGAGGACGGTTGCATGTGTGAGGGGGGCAGATGGACTAGGGTGGCCAGCAGGCAGAGTGGCAGGAGTCCTGGCAGTGGCTGGAGTCCAAGGTCGTAGGTAGTCTGTGTCTGTAGCTAGAGAGCAATCCATCCCGCTTCATCCGTGTCCATGCGACCGGAGCTCTGCTGAGGGCCAGCTGCCTTCCCCTGCCCCGTTCCAACGTGATAGAGATTCAACAGCGATCGCACAAAGTACACGTGGGCGCTCTCTCGGAAGACCTTTGGTACGAGTAAAGCCTACGAGTAAAGCTGGTGGTAATGATGAGTAGTAGCGTTGGGGTGGAACTCATAGCACTTACTGGCTGCAGACCACATACTGTCGCAAATCGACCCACTACCACCTAGTGTGAAATCCGCCAGCCAGAGATGTAGGGAACCACGATAGACGCTGGCTGTCGTTTTGGCAAGGCTGTCTCGGAACTACTGGCGACATGCATCTATCAGCAGATGAACATGCCGAGAATGCCTTACTTTCCACGAAAAACAGATATCCACGACTGCAGACACTTAAGCGCCGACTCCAGTTCACGAACGCGTACTTGGGCACGGGATTGTATAATTGTTGCCACCACAGCTTGTACAAACAGTGGAGAAGCATCGAGGAGGGTTCGTTGCATCTGCATTCTGCTCGATGTTGGTCTGGAATGCTTGGATGAAGATCTTGTGATAACCTTACTTGCTCGCACCAATCAAGTCAGCCGGCTCAACTTCTTCTGCCACGATGGAGAGGAAAATCCAGTAAGGTTTCTGTTGATGTTCCACGAGTGGACAGGAATTCGACGGTGGTCCCTATCCATTCTGGCCATCGTGACGGGGATCCGGGGGCAATCTTCAATGCCAGAGAGGTAATCTAACAGAGCTAGTCAGGACGCAAGGATGACGTTTTCGAAGTCACAAGCATTACAGCTACAAACAATTTGCGGAGTTTAGTCTTCCCCGATACGATCGAGTATAGTGTCAGTTCCAGTAGGAAATCGCGGAGGGAGGGAGCATTCTTGTGTGGAAAGGTATCCCTAGAAGGTCAATATCGAGTTAATCAACGAATTCAAGGGAAGCAAGTAATATACTCACCAGTCCCGGGCAATCTTAACCTGCACAGTGTGTGCACCGAAGAACTGCACATTGAAGTCCCCGTGATGCAAGAAAGGAATTACCAAACCTCAAGCCTCGAAGCGCTTTTGAATGTCGAATAGCTCCTGCTGAAGGCGGCGCTACGTGTCAGAAGATCCAGCACTCGCAGGAGAATGGGCTTGCTGTATGAGCTGCGAATTCGACGGGATCAGGATGGGTCATGAGCATGTCTGTAAATCGTTGTGGTGTACCTGAGCAGCTTGTACAATGTCGGACTGAGGTAGAGTTGAGAGAAAGCTCGCGTCTGCCATTAACACGTCGAAGAATGCAGAGTATTCTGGAGTAGTGAAGGGCTATACTGTTCTTGAAGAGTTTACGGACATATACGATATGAGGAGTATGAAAGAGTCGTGCGATAGTGGCCCGCCGGCCACGCGAGAAGCATCCCTTTCTAGCCCACATCATAAGATTCACAACCACAGTGCCACTTCCACTGTCATACCACCATACAACATTCGTCTTTTCGTGGCCATCGCCACCCCGGTGTTGTCCCTACTGGGCACAGTGCAGACCAGCTATGAGATATCGTTGATCTACAGTGAGTGACTGAGTGCCGAGTCAGACCAGTCTACAAATGCTGGATGGATCTGTGATCAGGAATATCCAGGTCTTCGACGTCAAACACGACGATCTTTTAAAGAAAGGGCGTGCAGGGCTTGAGACGAGAATGCGACGCAGTTCAAAGATAGTGGGTGCCAGTGTCTGATATGTTCTGCATCTGCCTTTCACCTGCAGCAGATCCCACTAGAGGTACCGTCGAACAGAGGAGGTCAGCGCCACCAATTGCCGGAACACAGTGGGAATATGCTCACTGCCACCAAACCGACCACGTCATCCAAGAGAAGGTCCACATCCACCCCCAAATCCCCCCACAGCTCTCCCGCTGGCCCTCTTCCAGACGCGCTCTAGCACGACCCCGACGACAATGACGAAGTTTCCACCTTGTCCGAAAGATCTGTGGTCTACATCGCGTACGAGACCAGATAGCAGGAACACCCCCCAGGTGGCCGAATAGGAAGTTGGGGGGCCGACCAGCTACCCACAAGAGTATATGACGGATCATTTGGTGCCATCGACGACACCAGAAGTCGTTCAAGGAGGTCGAAAACTATGGGGAGTCGAAGAGTGGCGGCCATTGAGAAGGGTGTTGTTGGAACACAGTGACGAATAATATGGCTAGTAGTATGTGGCACGATTCCATCGCGAAGCATGCCATCAACATCACCAAGGTAGATGTAGTAACGCGTCGAAGGGGCTGCCAGAGCTGCCAAACAGGTGGAAGTGACGGATCAGAGATGGAGGCACCTGTGACTGAGGTGAAGTTCTCAGGGGAGGTCATGCGGATGACTTGAGCAGTTGCGTCATAAGCCAAAAAGTGGAACGCGAAGCAGACTTCCGACCACAATACGAAAGCAGTACGAGAATGTGTTTCGAAGACCGGTTTTGGAAGGATGGGCCCTCGTGACCAGTTCCATCCGATACCATGGACATTCAGCAGCAAGTCCCAGGCATTCCAGAGTGCCGTGGCGATGCTGCCAGAGTCCTCTTTGTCCCGGCTTCCTTGAGATTCGGATGAAAGCTTTCCATCTATTGGTATGCGCCGGTATGGCTCTTGTGCAGTAGCCCACACAAGGAAGGAACTGCCTCTGAGAACATTAGAAGCTGGTGAAGTCGACAACCATCAATTAATTGCCAACATCAAAAAAGTGACACTCACGACATGGACAGCGTGCAGCTGTGCTCGCGCGGGATCTCCTGCCGAGGGATCAACTGAGACGCTCGCTCGCCATGTGAACCACACCATGATGGGTTACAATGCGACGCGACAAACTTGAGTTCCCCTGAGCTGAACCATTACTCCTATCGTGTACTGACAAGCGAAAACGGGGAAGATATGTAAGAAAACTGCCCAGTGTGAGGCTGACTTTGTTCGTAGGCGAGAACACACTTCCCATATCACTGTGAACCTCGATTACTAGTAGGATCTCTCTGGAACGCAGGAAAAGATTTGCCTTAGTCGCGGAACCATGGTGGTAAGTGCAAGGAGAAAACACACCATAAGAACTCTCAGGACGATGGCGTGACATGTCTGAGTATTCACAATCGCGTCACCAAACGCCAGCTAAGAGATGAGTGGCGATTGAGGCTTCGGTATGACGATTGGAAGATATGCGTCTATTGGGTGTTTTCCATGTTCCGAGAGATGGTCCCATGGACAATACACAACCGTGATCCCTGCCCTTGAATATCCCGCCAGACGTGGCGTCGAAAAAACGACGGGAGGAGTGGAACTAGGGAAAGAAATAACGAGGTGAGTAAACACGTACGTCACGGAATCAGTGTTGGGATTGTGGCGTACGAGTAATAAATTACATGGCGTTCACAATAGCAAAGTATCATCGGACCAGAAGTGTTGCTTGAGTCTCGCAAAAAGTCCAAATGTCATGTGGCCATGTCCGTGAAGTCCATATGGGTGCCATGTGGCGGTTTTGACCAAATACTTCGTCTTGACTCCAGACCAGAACAGCCCAATAGTAACGCCTGTGGCCACCACTTGTGAATTTATCATATACAGCAGCGAGCGACAGCACAAGCAAGATAAGACTGATAAGTGGCGAAACAAAATACGACGATATGAACCATGACCATGTGTAACGACCCTGGGAAAATGGAACAGGACGATGTGATGATTTAGCATACAACGCAGTCCATGTACCGAGGGCTTTCCAAGGGGTTACATCGTCGAGAGCCAGTGTAGAGATAGCCATTATATATGGTTGGGGAGGTATCATAAAAGTGGCGCTCGCTGCAGCTGGCGGAGAAAGCTAGCTAGACTGGAGAGTACATACTTGGGCGTGAATTGTTGCAAATCTGAAATGACAATCAAAGATTAGTTACTAGCTGCTGTAAGTCGTGCTCGTGCCTCAAGCTCCTCCATACGTGTCAGAAGCTCACTCTCCCGTGCAGCAAATGCAGCTTGCGCCTCAGCGCGTCCTTGCTCCCGTCCCAGTTCTAGTCCAGTTCCGTCCCAGTTCTACTCCTTGTTCCCGTCCTTCTTCTCTTTCTGCTTTAAGGGCCTGTAAACAACATCATTACACACACGTTGAACAAGACTGTAGACATATGCTTACTGCTTCCTGCTGTCTCCTCTCCTCTTTTGCCCTCTCCTCTGCAGCACTCTTCTCGCTACAGTAAGCGGCACATACCTTTTCAACGCTGTCGGCCATCGGAACGTCTACATTGCGGTAGGTTCCACCTTTATGAGTACTGGTGGACGTCCTGTGGTCCGGGAAGAGCTGTGCCAGTGCGTCATACACTGTATCCGAGAACCAATAACATTGGTTTTCATATATGCGATACAAGGGGCATGGCAGCTGGTGACCTTGAGCAGCATGGCTAGGTCTAGCACCGAAGGCTGCGCACCCTTTGTGTTGTATGTGAGTGTGCGGACGTGTGTGTGCTTGTCACTGAAACGGCCCAGATAGAGTTGCTTGAGAGCTGTGGAGTTCGCAGAGGCAGCATATATGATATCCATTGCTGGAAAATTTCCGAAAGATGGAGTGGATGGTAGGGATGAGCTGCAGAGCAGTGCCGCTCTGTGGGACTGAACGGGATCTCCGTTGTCATTGGAGGTGTTGACAGTTCGGTCACAGAATACGAAGGCTTTCCAGGGACCAGACGGGTGAGAGATCTGAAGACGAAGAAACTCGTGCTCTTTGCCTTCAGTACACTTGTAGTGAATTACGTCCTCGATGAAGCATTTGCTCGTCTGACTAGCTTGTATGTTCAACAGTAGTTGCCAGTCGTCGACAGAAATAATGAAAGGACCAGTATTCATTGCAGTGAACACTCCCCGTATCTCGGGGGGTGGAGACGCCATGAAAGAACGGATGACTTTGGAGAAGAGCCGCGGGATGTTTGACCAAGGATATTTAATTCCCCCCATGTTGCTTTACGCGTGGTCTTATGGAAAACAGCGAAGGGAGCGATAAGAATCAGTTGGGTTAGTTTCAGGAGCTAGGGTTACACGAAGACTGGCCGAGTTGGGCGAGACACTACAGATAACCTTCGGAGAGTGCTCACACGAGAAAGAATTACTGACCAGAGTAAATCTTATTAAGAATTTGTGGGAAATCACTGTCCGCCTCTAAGGTCGGGGCGCCTTCTCACCAACTGATGTGGAGGTTGATTCAGCCTGCTAGCGGTGGACTTGGTTATTTGGAGCCATCACGTGCACTACAAACTCAAAAACCGCCAACACTCACAACGCAGTTAGCGATAGTTGGCTTGACCAAACACATGCACGCTAAAAGTTATTGGTGCGGAGTTTTTGAAGCGAACTTGATCTCCAATCACCATGAGAAACGTAACCAAATGGAAGAACTGTAGCCAGCTTCGCAAAAGTCGCGTTCGAGACTGAAGGCCATCCTATTCTGCTCTGTGTTGGGCGTTGGCGAACCTGAGTTGACAGAGTAGCTGTCAATAGACTGAGTCGCTGGCAGTGGCGGATAGGGTGCACCGTACTTCTGGATCCTGCAAGTGATTATAACCATACCTTGATTGCACTCACTGGACACCATCAAGGGCGATTCGCTGGTGTCAGTCGATTCACAACAGGTTCGTCCCACGTTTTTGAGATTGTTTTGTCAGATGAAGTTCAATATAACATCATCTCAGCTGGTATAGAAATGCATCATTTACAGCGCGACGGAGCAACAGGTCAGTGTACTCCCTTCATCTCCACACAATTTCCGCTTACGAGACGGCCTGCTTGATCTCATTGGCCGCTATGAATTGCACCTGGGGTCTAGGTAAACCACGTAACTGTACTGGTGATCGGAACACGGCTCGAGGTCTGCTTCTGGATGTTCGTGCGATTATATTGGTGATTTGCCAAGTAGGCCCGATCAATGGAGCGGGACTCATCGCATTAGATGATCGGCATCTCGATCTTTTAAATAGAGGAACACTCCTATGAACACAAAGTGTGAGTTGCCAATGCAATCCACACTCGAAGATGGCGATTCATACGAGTAGCCAGTTCACGATGCGCCAGTGCATCAGGACATGTGCCATGTCGTACCCTTGGGTGGGCCAACGGGTCTCGATGTCATGCAGGAATCTCCTGAACACATGTCGTTCGTCATGGTAGACCTGCGTTACGAAACAATGTTGCGCATGCGATGAGCAGGTTCGAGAGTGATAGTTCGCAGGCTGTCATTGATGAAGTTAAGCGAGCAAGATAGCAAAACAGTCTCTGACGGCTAAAGAGCCCAGGAGAGGCGCCTAATAGTAACGTGACTGTTCTCCATCAGACAGACAAGGCACATTGCGACCTATAAGAATGTCGCGGTGAGATGTGCGTCTAATGCTGCTTTTTTTCTTTTCTTTCCCGCAGAAAGAGGCTTTGACGCGTATTTCAGATGGACGAGCTCATTTCCGCGGTCACCCACAAAGACACAGCATGCATACCTTTGAACCAGCCATGACCCATTCCGCGGCCGGTGGCCCTAATCCCCGTGTTGGCGGGTTGCGCATCGGCTCGCGACACCCTAACATTTGGCCTGAGTCGGTCTGAAAATGGTATGCGTGCAGGAAGTCTTAATTTTGACCAGCCCCGCTCATTGTATATTGCGCACGCCATCTGGGCCAAACCAATGACTCCAGTTGTCTTGGGTGCGTGGCGTTCCATTGATTTTTTCCTATCGCATGTCTGAGATCCTATAAGTCCGCGGTTCCTGCCATGGCACGGTGCCACAACACATTTCCCAGATTGCGCGTTCCATGGCGCACCGACCAGCTGGTCTCATTGTCTGGTTGACGAGTACAAATAGTTCTATTTACCCCGTCATGCTCGTCCTCCATCATATCATTGAACATGCACTCGAACAGCAGCCCCCACACGTGTCCGCCTCAGGACGACACCTACGGCGCAAGTTTTGCATCTTGGTGAGCATGTATTGTAGCGCAGCGTTCTCGGTCTGACTCTTTGGTTGGTACAGGAAAACCGGTCATCCTACCGCCAACATTCACGAAGAATTTAACATCGGCTGGGGATTAGACGTAAGTCGGTGATTGTATTCCTCCGTCATCTCTCTCATCAGTTAGTAGCACACAAACCCCCTGGTATACATTGCACAAGATCCTGCGCCTCACGTGATTCGTCTGGCTCAGCAGCTGATCGCAACGGATGGAAACGCTCCAGTAGGGTATGTATATGATTCATATCTCATCCTCACCGATCTTGATGGAGGTGACCAGGTTCGCCACCAGTGAAAGTGACCAAGAATGCCGGTGGCTCGTCAACGGTTTGCGCTGCAGAACGCCCTATCATACCTTGCACGACCTCCTGGGTCATCTTGGTGAAGCACACGGTGCTCGCGGCGCCGCGAAGCACCCGCTGGTATGCAAGTGGTACACCGAGAGAGGCTATTCTTGCGATAAAAAATTTCGAAGGGATAACTTCAAACGCCATATTGAAACCCATTTGCATCTCACACATACTTGTGATACCTGTGGAAAAAGCTACTCCCGCCCGGATTCATTGAAGTACCATGTCCAGAAGTTCCACCGCAAGCAGTGAACTGTGTTATACCGTTTACTCTATATGCTAGGTGCTCTACATTTCTATTGGTCCTTAATCCTAAGGCCGGACTATATCAACCATTTTAGATTCTCCCTCCACGAACTTTACGATACCTACTTTTCAAATTTCTCATATACTTTCGTTCCTACAAGTAAGGTGTGACTATTCCATTCATTCCTGTGGTTTGGGAGTATGCGCAAATACAAGGACAGCCAGTCCCTTTGAACAGGTTTTGGAAAACTAAGTAGCTGGTGTATTATACATACAGCTGGTCGTCGACGAGTCAGCACCAACGAGCGCATGCACAGGCAATAACGCCACCCAGTCTTAGGGGTATTGGTATAAACGGTCGACGGTGCGTAAAACGGTGATGGCGGATTGACGTTATCTAGGTAAGTAAACAAGTAGAGCACTACAGGCACTGGCGTATGATGTAAAGCAACTGGCGGGGCTCTGGTCAGGAGCACCGATAGTGAAAGTGACGGCGTGGTCACGACGAATTATCTGCCTGGATCGATTGTGATGACTCATTATATTTGCCAACAACGGCGACGTTAGTCTCTATCCCAAACAGAAGGGTACCACAGCTGAGGCCTGAGGTGCCGCTGAGCTAGCGTAGCTCGAACACATAATATTCATTTGTCTCAGCAGCCGATCGATCGGGATCTGCGATTTCAAAATGCAGATCATGACCAACACATTCAGATGGTGGACTTACTTAGAATGTGACATATTCGCGGAACTGTATCGTTTGTTAACTTGAGATCTTCTGAAATACGACGTGGCAAGCTTTGTGGGTCCTCTCCTGGATATAGTCTTGAGTCTTGAATGTTGGTTTGCATTGAAGGGTGTAAGATAAACTTTGCCTCAGCATTAGCATTTGTCCATTTCTGCTCCACCACATTGCCGTCCCAGCCTATGCAAGAGGATCATGAATCGCCAACCTGGAACGTTTACCAGTGCCGGTGTGTCCTGGCGGAGTTTGATAGTTTCAAGTTTCGAGCTGGTCCTTGACGGGCCACGGCGAGACTCGCTGAGAGCTCCCGGAGATCGGAATAGAAGTTTGTGCGCAGCAGGCAACGGGCATGAGTTTGAACTTGCAGACTCGAAACTCGCGCCAGAAATCTGCAACTTGAAGAAGCTGGAAAGTGGAACGAAGTCATTCGACTACTCATTGGAGCTCACGGAACCGCTTGACGTACCGGATTTCTTGATGACGAGGCGTGTGTCAGTGGGACCAGGAACTGCGAGTCTGCGAGGGAGCGACCTGACGACGAACAACTTGAACTCCCGAACAATATTTTGTTGACTCGTCGTCAAAGCTCGGGGTCTGTTCAAGTTGACATATACCGTCACGGTTACTCTCCACAGACATGCATATTTTTAATTTTTACTTCTGCGAATCCATCAGCGAACTCGGGATAATCGTCAATACCTGTCTGGGGCGATCGTGAACATCTTCTGAATCTTCGTCTCGTCGGACGTTTCAGGCATGTGACACAAATCGCCATGTAGCTTTCCTGTCGTGTAGGGTCTACCTGACTCTGGATTGTACGACTAACCATATCGGTCAGATTGCGTCAAACTCCACAACATCCACCGAGCCGAGCTCCAAGCGACAACGTTGCGTCCCGACTCCCATGAACCGCGAGCTGGCCACACCTACTAGTAAAGATAGCGCTCACTTTGGGAGGCTCGTTACAGATTGGATGGTTTGAACCTGACTAGGTTTTCCGGTCTGCTTTCATCGTGAAGACCCCATAATTCGAGAAGTTGGCCCAAGCCTTGGATGATAGCAGATGCACAGATACGATGGCCGACAAAAATTGCTGTATTGATATTCTTTGAGGCGGAGGCTACGAGGCTAGGGACGTGTGCTGTGAGCACTGGACAGTAGTAAATAGATATAATACGTCTGTTCGTTGGGTCGCTGAAATGATCCCATCCTACTAGTAGATAACGAGACACGCGATTTTCAAGCACCCAGGAAGTCACGTGGTCGAGGTTGATGCGGGGTCAGTGCAGACGGGTTTCAACACTCTGGTTATACCTCCATGCAAATTTTACTTGTCACCGCCTATGGGCGTACTTTTCACTCTTTTTGGCCCCCCCACGGTGGTTGCTGTTCGTCGACAATCTATCTATCACTCATACACCGATCGACTCGATCTCTGGCAGCGACAGCGAAGCCGGCAGGCCTACCAATTGGTTAATTGACTCCTCACGGGGTACCCGACTTAACCCGTGGGTGGGGTCCTATCGCCTCGTGTCGTCGTTGGCTAGTTGGAAGGTATCCTTTTGCCCGGCAGATGGCAGCGGGCATTGGCAGGCCTCCACGGTCGGGATGGCCAACCACACTCCGGCTACTCCGAACCAATAAACCAATAAGTCTGTGATTGCAGCCACCCCCATTCGTCTGTTGTGAAACCAAAATGCCACGAAGAGAAAACGCCTCAAATCCGTCTACCTTCTACATCCGCAACCCTCGCGAAGATAGCAACGACGACTCGGAATATTACCCTCGTTCGAGTTCCCCATTTTACGAGCACGACAAGTAGGTCCAGTGCCCACTAGAGTATACATGTTGCGTAGAGCTGACAGCACATTCTGGTCGTAGCGACATCCCATACTTTAAGTTCACTAGCAAAGGGAAAATTCTCTCAGGCCCTCACCGATCCGTTGCGGATCTCCTTTCGCCGCTCAATCCGATGGACTCTGGCATCGAGATGCCAGGCTGGAATAAACCGTTTTACACTATAGATGTGATGCCTGAGTGCAACGTAAGACCTGTCCTCTGTCCTTGTGTCCTTCCGCTGAAGTACGTGCACTAGGGTCCTTTTACTTCCGACATTCTGCTCGACTTCTACGCAAACCTATACGGAGTTCACAAAGGGGAGGTTGTTCAAGGTCACGACTGCCTCACCATCCACCAGCTCTTAGAAATATCATATGGCAGCGATATGGCCTCTCGTCTTAACCTCTCCGATGTCGCTGCCAATTTTTACTCCTCTTTCTCCGAGCTATTGGCGGCCCTTGCCGTCCCTTCGTCGTCCCTTCCGACAAGTTGGTAAAGCACCTTCGGTACAGAACCACTACAAGAGCGTCGCTGTGTGAGTACTGATGTCCATTAGCGTATTCCTTTGTTAAACGCTAAACGGATACAATAGACGCTGCAGACCATCGACAAGGCCACATCCCCCGTTCTGCGTGCATCTGTCCCTTCGACTCCTTCCACATATGAGTCTGGTTCCCACTTGTAACGTCGATCAAGACTCGCGAAATGCTGACCGTGTGAGTGTTCCACTTATCCCGTGTGCATTGGTCGAAGGTTAAACGGGCATGATAGATCATGCTAGATGTCTCCCTTCCTGCTTGTCCAGTTGCTCGTAAAAACACTTTGCTACCTGAACGAACTCTTAGCAGTGGTCCCCGCCACGCTTCCTCTCTGCTTCCCCCATTCCCGATCCCATCGGCGCCTGATTCCGAGCCACCCCACATCCCGACAAACTGGCAGGGTTGTCATGGTGTAGGACTGCTGCAGCCGGTTCCTCAGGGACCTTCTTCCAGTTCTTCCCTTACAAGGTACCCCGGCCTCCTTCAGGGAATCCGCCGTCCGGACTCTCGTGTAATCCGTTCTAGGACGCATACTCCCTACTCCATCCACATCGCGTCCTCGTCTCCGAACGGGAATTTTCCAGGGACAAACCCTCACCAGAAAGTGTGCGGATGGCGTTTAATGGATGGCTCCATATGCAGGGTCGCTATCACCAGGGCCTCGGAGTGTTCCGGAGCATCTCGCCGTCCATCACGGAATCAAAAAGTTGGCTTCTTACGAGCTTATCGCGTGTCGCTGGTGCCCTGATGGCTCAGATCTGATCAAGCGGGAAAGCATCGTCAGACACGTGCGGGAAGTACACTTGCGTCTCAAGCGCAGCGCTACTATTTGACCAAGTGGAGCAGTCTCAGAATCTTTCTACAGGGCAAACTTGTTATCATTACTGACGAATAACCGTGTTCCTGACTTTACTATACTCAGTATCAGGTCCTAATTCTCACTGCGGAGTGACTGCGCTGGTTGTACCTCACATGTACACGCCGAATAATTCATATTTAAACCCACCTCCCCCCACCAGAGTCCAGACTTTGCTCAACCCATGCCAATGAGTAGTTTATGCACTCGCCAAGTCGCGGCGTTGGTATGTATGCTCTGGCATATACCACGTGTCCCCATGTCCACATCACACCCTGTTCGATGTCGGGCTTTCTATCGCTCAGAATCGTTATTCGAGTACCACACCCCTTCCCTCGCCTGACAGTAACTCACCCACGTTTATTGACAATGTGTTGTCTTCGATCACTAGTTCCTAGCGCTGCTCTAGTATGTCATACCTTCCAAACCTAGTATGTCGTACCTTCCAAATTAACCTTGTTCTAGTATCCACGGACCTGGATGATGCATTGATGGGCCGTTTCATTTCATCTTCATTCTTACCTCTTCGAGCTGCGGCATACAAATTCGTGACCCTATTAATATACCATACCCATCTCGGCGTGCATTTCTATTACCGCTCATCTTGGCGTCAGGGACAGATAGGTAAAACCCCTTCCAACCTCATGCCACAATGCCCGCAGGTGGTCAATCGCCACACATATTGGATGAAACAAGTAGAGATCGTCAGATCCAAAGTAACAAGTGCTGATGCAGATGCATGATGTCACATTGTTAGAATGGAGTGTGTCACTTGATCTCTCGCACCAAGAAGTAAGTCCACCACACGCCCGCCAGTCGGTTGGTCCCGAAGACGGCTCACCTGGCCTGTTTACCAAGTTGCTTACTGTTTGCCTCCGTCCCCCTCGTTTGGATTAGCAGTCTGGAAATGGCATATCTTGGCCGGCAGCTGGCCTGCTTTTCATGATTGTGGCAGGCGGGGTTGCCTCTCCCATTGCCGAGACGACAAGCCACGCACGCGCTGCTCCACTGTATAAAACGACTCAACCTACCTGACTCATTCATTCGTTGAGAAATCAAAATGTTCCTTGGTACTTCAGATCCGTCTGCCTCCTATACCGCCATCCGTACCGATGATAAACATGATACCTCTTGGAGCCTCCAATCCTATGGAACAAACAAGTACGTCCACGGCTACCGTTCATCTATACAATCGATTCAACTGCTTTTCTCCCAGCATTAGCTATGCTCTGCAGGATATAGTTTGGGAACAAATCATGGCCCCGATGTGCTGCCAGTGTTGTGTCGATCCTTCAGTCAGCACTAGTGTAAGTTTGAAAGTGTTATTTTTGTAGCACATGACTGAAAGTGCGTTCAGTAGCGAGAGTCTTATATCCGACTTTGATCTTCTCATGGAAGACGAGATCGTTAATGGTCTTCACTTATCAACTGCGAGTGACCTTCCATCCCTACCCAATCCACTGGCACCCCATGCCGAGGGGCCGATCCTCCCGATGAGCTTGGAGCGAACTGAAGTGCTGCCTGGGGATGGCCATGTAAGCCTTGCCGCTGTCTTCGTATCCTATGACTGAAATCCTACTAGACAGTGGATTCCTTTTCACCATGCGCTACTCTGAACGATTTTATGCAAAACTTTGGTGTTAACCTGTCACCCTTCTCAACTAGCCGGAAAGGTACCTTTGGTGCACAGCTGCTACAAGATTTTGGGTTTGTGAGTACTGACCGCCGCACGTGTTGTCGAGCACTCAACATGACATTCTGTAGGCCATCGAAAATCCAAGTACTCTCTCTGCCAGTTCGACTATGTCCTCCACGAACCAGACTCTGGTTCTAACTGGTGGAACAGTTGATCAAGACTCACGGTACGAGCGTGGTGTGAGTCCTCTCCCTATGGCATGTGCACTGGTCGTATCTCAAACCGTCGTGATAGACCATGGAAGATTTTCTGCTTTCTGCTTCCCCGGTTATTTGTGTGGCCCCTTTGCCACCTGACCGTACTCGTAGCAGTAGCCTCGCCTCTTCTGGGCCTTTTGAGTCAGGCAATGTTCCCTCCTCTGTTGGCTCATGCCCTCCGGGCATCCTTTCTCCCCACGTGATGCCATCGGTTCCTGATATCGGGCCACCACCCGTCCTGACCAGCTGGCCTAGTAATCACGATGGGGACTGCTGCAACTAGCTCCTCGGCTCGCCTTCTTCCGGTGTCACCCCCTCAGGACATTCTCTTGTACTCCGAGGTAAACGAAAAGTCAGTCGGGTCTCGCATAAGATCCTCGCTACGACACGCGCGCCATCCACCCGCAAGGCGTTTTCGTGCTCGGCCATGCTAGCAGGGGCCCCCGAGCATTTGTTCGAGAAAATCTGCGGGTGGCGTGGCACAGATGGGTCAATATGCGGAGAAAGAGTCAGCAGGAAGACCGTTCCGAAGCACCTGGTCGTCCATGGAATCACAAGAATGAGTTATGACGTGTCCGTCACATGTCGGTGGTGTCCCGACGGAAGTGCTCCAATGAACCGCGAAAGCATCGTCAGACATTTCCGTGAAGTGCACTTGCGTTTGCCGCGCGCCAACACGATCGTTTAACTCAGTGCGAGCTGTCTCAGGTTCTCTACAGGTCTATCTTAGGATAGTTCCAGCTGTCGTGCTCCCAACCTTTGGGATACTTGTACTCTGTGCTGCGCATGGTCGTACTTCTTACCTCCACAGTATTACATTAGCATGGATGTGTTAATCGACACAAAAATATTAGTGGATATCGATCTCTTACACACCTACTCTAGTAGAAACGTTTGCTCCTCGTTCACTTTCGTTCTCCTCACAACGCCTGAATAATATTCATGTTTTTCTGTCAGTATTTCCCAGTGCCAGAGCCTGTTACCTAGTACTTTTCTTTTCCTCGAGCCATCGAGGGTACAAAGAGTCGTGCGTTCATGACTCGTAAGCAAGCGAGGTCTCCTTCGCTCGTATGGAGAACTTGCGGCCTATGATGCATATCATACATGTTTGCTGGCAGTGGTCTGGGCGTCTACCTGTGTGTTATAGGTTGGCTATGCCATGCAGAGGAAGGCAACCAGCTGACCACTGAGCGCGATAACTGACAGGCCCCGCGCCTCTCCGCAAACATGCAACATAGACCCCTAGTCGACTGGCTAGTGGGTCGTAATTCTGTGTCAGATGTGCCACATCGAAGGCCGGAAGTTGTTCTAACACGAGAACTGCGTGAGTTAAGCAAAGTTACGGTTTCTGTTGTATGCGGAGCGTAGAACTTGCCACACGTGGTAGGGATTCAAGAGCGATCGCACGAAGTACACGTGGACGCTCTCTCCGAAGAACTTTGCTACGAGTAAAGCCTATGAGTAAAGCCGGTGGAAATGTGAGCAATAGTGTTGGGGTGAAAATCATGGCACTTTGGAAACCACCAGGGAAGGTGGAAACACTTAAGACAGTCAGACAGACAGAACGTGAATGAGCGTATGAGATTTCGGGGGAGATGGTGGGAAGGTTTTAAGAAGGTACAAGGCGTGCAATCAACAGAATATGAACCGGAAACAAACAGTCGCAAATGGTTGTAAGCGTCGTAGTAAGCCCTGGCTTACACACTTACTGGGACTGTAGACCACACACTGGCGCAAATCGACCCACTACCAACTAGTGTGAAATCCGCCAGCCAGAGATGTAGGGAACTACGGTAGACGCTGGCTGTCGTTTTGACAAGGCTGATTCGGAACTTGAAGGTGCCATTGCGAGTCGTGACACTCTCGGCACCACCTCGGAGTACACTTTGGATCTTTTTCGAGCTCCCGATCGCAGTCCGCGAGGCAAAGTCGTCTTGATGAAAATCATCGCTGGTGGAAAATGGCCTTCCATACTCCCCCAGTTTTGTGTGTACCAACGGGAATCCATTCCTCTTGAGCATGCTACTAAGGCTGCTAACTGTTGCCAAGAGTGTGCTTGGCTTGACCAAACACACGGGAAAAGTTGGGAAAAGGAAAAGTTGTTGGTGCGGAGTTTTGAAGTGAACTCAGTTGATCTCCACCCACCATCATAACAAACGGCCCGTAACTTAAAGTCGCCGAATGGAGGAACTGTAGCCAGCTTCACAGAAGTCGCATTCGAGATTGAAGGCTATCCAATCCTGCTCTTTGTTGGGCATTGGCGAACCTGTGTTCACAGAGTAGCTGTCAAGAGTCCGAGTCGCTATCGGTGGCGGACAGGCTGCACTGTGCTTCTGGGATCTGGATCCTGCAAGTGTTATGTACAACCATACCTTGATTGCACTCACTGGACACCATCAAGGGCGATTTGCTGGTGTCAGTCGATTCACAACAGGTTCGTCCCACGTTTTTGAGATTGTTTTGTCAGATGAAGTTCAATATGACAGCATCTCAGCTAGTATAGAAATGCATCATTTACAGCGCGACGGAGCAACAGGTCAGTGTACTCCCTTCATCTCCACACCATTTCCGCCCGCGAGACGGCCTCCTTGATCTCATTGACCGCTTATGAATTGCAAGCTGGGGTCAGGGTGACCACCTAACTGTCCTGGTGATCGGAACACGGCTCGAGGTCTGCTTCTGGATGTTCGTCCAACTTATATGGTGATTGGCCAAGTAGCCACGACCAGTGGAGCGGGACTCATCGCATTAGATGATCGGCATCGTCGATCTTTGAAATCGAGGAACACTCCTATGAACGCAAAATGTGAGTTGCCAATGTAATCTGCACTTGAAGATGTGCGATTCATACGAGTAGCCAGTTCACGAAGCGCCAGTGTATCAGGACGTGTGCCGTGTCGTAGCCATTGGGATGGGACCAACGGATCTCGATGTCATGCAGGAATCTCCTGAACACATGTCGTTCGTCATGGTAGACCTGCGTTGCGGAACAATGTCGCGTACTGCGATGAGCGGGTTCGAGAGTGAAAGTTCGCAGGCTGTCATTGATGAAGGTAAGCGAGCAAGACAGCAAAACAGTACGTGATAGCTGACGGCTCAAGAGCACAGGAGAGGCGCCTAACAGTAACGTGACTGTTCCAACAGCAAAGGACAAGGAACATGTTCCCAGCGCAGTGTGACCTATAAGAGGGTTGCGGTGAGATGTGCGTCTAACGCTGCTCTTTTCTACTCTCTCCCTCAGAAAGAGGCCTTGACGCATATTTCGCAGATGGACGAGCTGATTCCTTTCCGTGATTGCCCACAAACACAACATGCATACCTTTGAACGCCATTCCGCGGCCAGTGATCCTAACCCCCCTGTTGGCGGGTTGCGCATCTGCTCGCCACACACCTAACATTTGGCCTGAGTCGGCATCAAGATGGTATGACCGCGGGGAATCTCAATTTCCAGCGACCCCCCTCGTTGTATATTGCACACGCCATCTGGGCCGAACCAATAACTCCAGTTGTTTTGGCTTCTATTCAATTTTCCCTTACTCATATTTATGACATCGAAAAAGAGTCGCGGTCCCTGCCATGGCACGCCGCCACACCACATTTCTGGAGGAATAACTAGTAGAAATACTTTCTATTACCTCCCTCATGCTTGTTCTCCATCATACCAGTGAACATACATTCGAATAGCAGCCTCTACTCGTCTCCGCCTCGAGACGATACTTACGACGCAGTCTGGAAATCTTGGTGAGCATGTATTGTAGCGCAGGGTTCTCGGTCTAACTCTTTGGTCCGTCCAGCATAACCGACGATCCTACACAATTCGCTGAAGACATACCGCCAACATTCACGAGGGATCTAACACCGGCCGGGAGTCAGACGTAAGTCAGTGATTGTATCCCTCCGGCATCTCTTTCATCAGTAAGTAGCACGCAAACTCCCTTGTATACACTGCAGAAAATCCTGCGTCTCGTGTGATTCATGGGGATCAGGAACCAATCGAAACGAATGGAAACCCTCCAGCAGGGTATGTATATGATTCATATCCCGTTTTCACCGATCTTGATGGAAGTGACCAGGTCCGCCACCGATGCAAGTGACCATGAGTGCGAGTGGGTCGTCGATGGTTCACGCTGCAGAACGCCGTATCGTACGTTGCGCGACCTCCTGGGCCATCTAGGCGAAGCACATGATGCTCGCGGCGCCGCGAACCGCCGGCTGGTATGCAAGTGGTACACCGAGGGAGGCGGTTCTTGCGGTAAAGAATTTCGAAGGGATAACTTCAAACGCCATATTGAAACCCATTTGCATCTCACATATACTTGTGATACCTGTGGCAAAATCTACTCCCGCTCAGATTCATTGGAAGAACCATGTCCAGAAATTCCATCGCGCGTAGTGTCATCTCTCTGACTTGTGTTATGTTGTCTATTGTGCTTGATATACTCCTAGTTGCTCACATTTCTTCGACGCCTTTGTACTTATGCCCTTTCACGAACTGTACGATACCTAGGGTTTGAAATTTCTCATTTTACGTTCCCATCAGTAAGGCGTGAACTGTTCCATTCATTCCTGTTGTTTTAGGAGTATGCGCAAATGCAAGGACAGCCACTTCCTTTGAACAAAGTTTCGGAAAATTGGGAAGCTGGTGTATTATGCACACAGCTGGTCGTCCACGAGTCAGCACAATGAACGCATCCACCACACCGCGTTTTAGAGGTATTGGTATAAACGGTCGACGGTGCGTAGGACGGTGATGTCGAACTGAGGTTGTATGGCCAAGCAAATAAGTAGCTCTCCTGGACTACAGGCACTAGCGCCTGATGTACAGCAGCTGGTGGGGCTCTAGTCAGGAGCGCCGATAATGAAAGTGAGGGCGTGGTATCTGCATGGTCAATTGTACTCGTGATGGATCATTATATTTGTCAACAACGGCAACGTTAGTCTCTATCTCAAACAGAAGGGTAAGTACGTGCCATGGCTAGTGGCCCGGGCTAGCGTACGGACGCACGCAGCAGCATGTGCTCAAACACAAGGATCTATTTGTCTCAGCAGCCGATCGATCGGGATCTGTGATATCAAAACGCAGGTCATGACCAGCGTTCAGATTGGCAAGGTGGATTTGCCTCGAATTTGACATATTCGCGGAACTGTATCGTTTGTTAACTGGAGGTTTTCTGAAATACTTCTCCTGGATATAGTCAGTCTTGAGCTTGAATCTCGGTTTGCAATGAAAGTTGTGAGATCAACATTAGCTTTTTATCTATTTCGCCCTCTACTCCACCATATTGTTGTCCCAGAATATAGATGTAGTAGTCTCGGGTGACCTCTCTGCACTTTTTTTTGAACCTCCGCATGTCACCACAACGGATGGTACCGAGACTATAGATGTAGGTGGAACGTTTACCAGTGCCGCTGTGTCCTTGCGGAGTTTGATAGTCGGTTTTTGACAGATCACGGCCGCAGTAAGCAACGCCATGAGTTTGAACTTGCACAATGCAGACTCGAAACTTGTGCCAGAAATCTGCAGCTTGACGAAGCTGGAAAGTGGAATGAGGCGACTACTCTCTGGAAACGGAACCGTTTGACTTTCCGGGAGTTGAGTCACTTCTTGATGAAAAGGAGTGTCAGTAGGACCAGCGACTGCAAGGGAGCGATTCGAACGACGACGGACAACTCTCGGACATTTTGTCGACTCCTCGTTGGAGTCTGTGCGAGTTGGCGTACCGTCACTGTTGCACTCCGCAAACATACTCCGCAGACTCGGACATAGTATGCATATTTGCTTCTGCGAATCCATCAACGAACCCGAATACTTTCCGTAACTTCGGACATGATGATCGCCAATACCTATCTCAGGCGAACGAGTTTCTTCTTCATTTCATTGAACGTCTCAGGCATGTGACACGAATCGCCGTGTAGCTTTCCTGTCGTATAGGGTCTGCCGCCGACGAAACAAGTATATTTCATGGCCTGAAGCTTGACTGCTCGAAATCGGGCTACCAAAGTACAAGTTCTGATGGTAGACTCTGGACTGAACGACTAACCATATCGATTAGATTGTGTAGCTTCCACCGAGCCGAGCGACGAGCAACAATGTTGCACTCTATGAACCGTGAGTTGATATTGGCCACATTTGGTGGCGAAGACAGCGCTCACTTTTAGAGGCTCGTTACAGATTGGGTGGTTCGAACCTGGGTTTTCCGGGCTGATATCATCGTGAAGACCCCGTAATTTGAGAAGAAACCGGGGCCTTGGATGATAGAAGATGCACAGGTATGATGGCTGACAGCAATTGCTGTATTGGTGTTCTGTTGGGTAGAGGTTGTGATGCTAGGGTTATGTGCTGTGAGCACTGGATAGTGGTCAACAGATATAATACATCGGTTCGTTGGGTCGCTGAACTTATCCCTTCCTGAAGAACGAAACGACGCAACTTCAAGCGCCCAGGTGTCGGTATTTGGAGTGGTCATGTGGTCGAAGTTGACACGATATCATTGCGGACGGTTCTGAAAATTCTGGCTATACTTCCATACAGTTTTGCTTGCCACCGCCTATGCGCGAACCTTTCACTCTTCTGGGGGGTGAAGGCCCCACAGTCCTTGGTGTTTGTCGACAATCCCTCTCTCATATCCCGATCCCTCGATCTCTGACACCGACAGCGAAGCCACTGGGTCATCAATTGATTAACCCTAACAGGATATTTGACTTAACCCTTTGGCGGACTCCAAGGCCTCATGTCGTCGCTGGCCAGTTGGAAGGTATTCATATTGGCAGGTATTTGGCAGCCTTCCACTTACGAACGAGGTTGGCAGGCTTTGGCAGGCCTCCAATGTCCAAATGGCGTATCACACTCGAGCTGCTCTGAATCACTTAAATAGTGGCCAGGTTGTTCCTTTGTTGCGAACCTAAAATCTCACGCAAGGAAAACAACTCAAATATGTCTATCTTCTTCGTCGACGACCGTCCCGAAGATAGTCATGATGGCTCGGAATGTTTCTCTCCTTTGAGTCCCCCATTTTGCGGAAGAGAAGACAAGTAGGTCCACAGCCCCCGCTAAGGTATTCATGGCTGACAACGCATCATGATCGTAGCGACATCTCCTACTTTGAGTTCACTAGCGAAGGGGCAATTCTCTCTGGCCCTCATGGAGCCGCCACGAGTTCACTTCCATCGCTCAATCCGTGCCACGAATTACAAAGCTTTTGGGGGACGTCTTACAAAACAGATGTGCTACCTGTGGGCAATGTAAGACCTAGGCCCGACCTCTGTCCTCGTGTCATTTCGCTGAGGTCCATGCACTAGGGTTCTCTTCCTCCCGACATTCCATTTGATGAGTTATACGCAAACGGGAGTGGACTTCACGCAGGGGCGGTTGTCCAAGGTCATGAATCCCTCACCGTCCATCAAATCTCAGAAATTTCCTACGGCAGCGATATGCGGCCTCTCATCTTAACCCCTCAGATGTCGCCGCCAATTTTTCCTCCTCTTACTCCAAGAAATCTGCGGTCCATTGCGTCGGCTCATCGTCAGAGGCATGTTACTTTTGATACAGCATCGTTACAAGACCATCGCTGTGTAAGCACCGACTTCTATTCTGCGTGTTCATTTGTAAAACGCTAAACCAACATAACGGACACTGCAGACCATCCGATAATGGTGCCCCATCCCCATGTTCTGAGCGTATCTGTCCCATCGAACTACTTCTTCCATTTCCCACTTGTGGAACATCGACCAAGACTCGACGAAACGCTGACTGTGTGAGTGCTCCCCTTATCTCGATGTGCATTGGTCCAAGGTCAAACCGATATGATAGATCATGAGAGATGTCCTTCTTCCTGCTTCCCCGATTTCTGGTCCATATAATTGGCTACCTGAACCAACCCTTTGCAGTGATCCCCACGCTTCTGTGTTTCCCCCATTCCCGATCCCATGGGCCCATGATTCCCAGCCGCCCCACATCCCGACAAACTGGCAGGGTGGTCATGGCGTAGGACTGCTGCAACTGGATCCTCAGCTCCCATCTTCCCTTGCAGGGTACTCTAGCCTACTCCAAGGACCACACCGTCGAAACCGTTCCCGTAAAGCACGCTCTATGACAACACCCTACACCACCCACATCGCACCTTCGTCCCCGAATGGGAGTTTTCAAGAGACAAACCCCCAGCCGTCCGTGTGCGGATGGCGCTCCTCGATGGATGGCTCCTTATGTCGGGCCGCTATCACCTGGCAGACTGTTCCGCAGCATCTCGCCGTCCATGGAATCAGGAATATGGCTTCCAACAAACTCGTCATGTGTCGATGGTGTCCTGATGGAACCGAACCGATCAATCGGGAAAGCCTCGTCAGGCATGTCCGCGAAGTTCACTTGCGTGTCCAGCGCAAAATTACTATATGACACTTGTAGGGAAGTTATCACTGCTGGCGAATAACAGTGTTCCCAACTTTATTATATTCAGTATCTTGTCCTGAATCTCACTGCGCAGGTCGTACTTTCCTTACGTACAATATCCAAGTAGTCACATATCCATGGTAACATGTCACGGTAGACCCGTAGCAGTACAACCACAGCATAATCTTTTCCGACTCAACCTCTCAATAATATTCATGTTATCTATCCCTCATGAAGTCCCTGGAATATGTCAAGCATTAGAATCTGACGCGGGTTCGTAAATAGATGGTAATAAAGAAACTGGGTGTTGTCTGAGCTCTGTCAAACATGTAGGGAAGAGAAGAATACACGAGGTGACAAGTGCTATACTACGGTGCTTGTGTGGGCGTACCGGGTCTCGGGTTTCTGAGATAGAGCGGAAATCCAACGTGAGCGACTTTCAATAGAAAAGTGGTTCCAGACTCCGTCCACGATGGAACGGCAGTCGTTCAGCGCACTCTTAGCACAGTTAACACTGCACTTCAGGGGATTTGGGTGTTGTCATTCGAAAATTGTATCAGGAAATGAAGGCTGCTGGGTGCGGAATGGTGATGGCACGGGAGCTGCCAATGCAGGTGTAAGCGTCTGATGTCCGGCAGCTGGTACTAGTGCATGCAGGACCGTCAAAAATAAAGTGACAATATCAATGGCACAGCTAAGACTTTATCTCAACAGGAAGGTACATACCTTATCGTCTAGTAGCAGTTAATCGATCAAAATCTGTTTAGATATTCACGGAACTGTATCATTTTTTTTTTTTTTACCTTGTGCCAGGACCGTTAGATCGAGTACGTGTGGACACGACGTTCCCTGCTGTGAACGACCTGCACACTAACCAGCTACCCCCGTTGGCAGTCACACGACCTCTCCAGATACAGTGGAGCTTGAAAGTTGGCTTGCAGGAAGCAAGAATCGAAGGGCCCACGTCTGCGTTGCCCTTGACAACGTCACGTCCTCAAGGCTCCTATAGGGGGATGACAGTCTCTTAAAGTTTAAACAGACAGTCCTTGAAGTTGGGTGGCGTGCAGCACACCATGTAGGGTGTAGAATTTATGTACAGTAGTGCTGGTCGTGGTAGACCCTGGCATATCCCTATATATGTCATATCCAAAACCATCGATTTCGGGGGTTATGTCCGCACTTTTTTGGGGGGTGTTCCATCAGCATCTGTACTCAGACATAGGTGTTTTGGGTCCATCCGTCCGCAAATTTGGATATATGCTTGAGACACGAGCTCTGTGACTGAATATTTAGATTTCCCAGTTCTGTGAAGTACACATCTGTCCGCACACTGGGATACGAGATTGCTTTGCATGCAACTTGTCAGCACAATAGCTACAGCTTTCCGAAACACATCCGCACATCAGGATACAAGATTGATTTGCATGTAACTTGTCAGCACAATTTCCAAATCTGTCCGCACACCAGGATACGAGATTCTGATAATACAATATCAATTAGTGTAAAGGTATCACTACGACATCAATAATTAGACCAAATCTGATGTCTCTGACTCTTCTGACACCATATCCACCGTGTTCGTCGGCCTTCGACTCCTCTGCAGTTCTTGGACACATGCAGAAACTTGATCCACTCTGGCACGTAATCCCTGCATGACCACTGAGGAGAGCGGACAAAGTGTGACGAGCTCAAATGGGTGGGCAGCGTTAGTTGTGATGTCTAGTCGAACAATGGATCCCGAGGATGCTGCAAATGAGAAGAGGATGTGGGTGCGTGGTACCCGGATGAAAGCGGCAGCTCCTAGCAACGAGTAAGCTGGGGAAGTATAAATGCGAGAAGTAATAGTGCGCTGCTCGCAGAGGGAACTGACTCCCGAGAGAGGCATGTAACACAGGACAGCCTGCGAAAAGTAAGATTAAAGGACAGGAGCCTGAAATTGGGTTACTCACATTGGCGTCGCATGGTGTCTACAGGTATCTTGAGCAGCAAACAACTTGCTCAGAGCACAACCGCACTTTAAATCCTGAGTGGTGACTTCAAACTCAGGGTAGAAAATGGATAGACAGGTTCCAGGGAACTGGATATTGCTGATCGGTGCTAAATAAGACTTGATCATAAAGGTGCGACATCGCCAACTGCGAGCGCTAGCGGGTGTTGCAGGATCGCGAGCAGGATTGCCTGTGTGCACACTGATCATAAGTCCCGGACCACACGAAACAAAAAAAATTGTACCATTCAGGTGAGATACAGAAGAGAATGTTCTGAACCCGAAACCTGGGAGTCCGATATTGGTATCGCTGGGTATTGCTGGCATCATAATGGTGAAGTCAATATTGTTGATGGGGTTGGTTAATTTCTTGGATTACCACCGTGACCTACAGTGTACCAGTAATCTTGTCACGGGCAAGGAAGCGGAATGGCGTACGAGAACGCAGACCGAGTCAACCAGAGGAATAACGAGTGAAGTCCCAATGGCTGGTGTTGTTACTACGAAGAGAGTATAAAGCCGCAAGCAACAACAGTGCAACAACGCGCGTATATTATGTAAGGTAGTGAGTAGTAGTAACTTCGCGAGGAGGATGAAAGCTGATTTTGAAAGTCCATTAGAAATATAATAGAAAGAAGGAATGTGTATACGAAAGGTGTGCGAGACGAGGCGTTGCCTTGACCGTCACATATCTACAGTCGGTTATTAGTATTTTATGCACTAAGCAATCTTTGTACTAGGTAGGTTCTGCTGTCAGTTGTCAGACTTGTCACTTAGTAGTCCTGATTGACTACGATCGTATGATTTCCGAGCGTCACCCATCCGCATTATGGATCTGGCATTGGTCCCGACGGTCGCCCCAAGATCGGACATCGACCCCGTATAGTGCCGATTTTTGTCCACACACTCTAGGTCACCTGTCCGCATCATGGATCTGACATCGGTCCCGACGGACGTCGTGTATCAGCACTCAAGATCGGCCATCGACCCATATGGGCGATTTTTGTCCGCACACGCTACAACCTCAGGCCTCATTTTGGAGCACTTCCGTCCGCACGCCGGATATGACATATATAGGGATATTGCCAGGGTCTGTCGTGGTGTATGGTGGGCAGGAATGGGTAGCGGAGTCTGAACATTAATTCTGACAAAGCTGCCCACCAATGTTGTTGCATGGAATCATTGGAATCACAGCACTTCGCTGCAAAATGACACTGCACGGATTGCCAGATGTTTGCCAGCTGAGAGTTCTGGACTTGGTGTAGCACAGCTCAAAACCCGGAAGACTCGGAGTGGATTAGTCGATGGAGCCCTGCGATTTTGACTTGGTAGATATAGCATGCCAGTGTGCATGATGCCCCAGTTCTCATGATTCAGTTCTGCATGGACCCACCAGTGCCACCACATGGATCCGCTGGCTAGGCTGTTGCACCAAGCACTGAACATTGAAAGAATCGAAAGAAGAAGATACTCTGTTCCTTGTAAAAATAAATGGAAAAAATTCTAAATGCTCTAGCTCAAAAAAATGCGGACCAGCCATCAGAACCCACAGAAATAATGTTTTGCAACAGAATAAAGCATAATTTATGGACAAAAAATACCGTAAACAGTGGCAATGCGTGACTGTTGCCCCACTCGCTCCATCTGCGCCTGCCAAGTTGCAACCCCTCACTGTCCAACAGCCAGTTGGCTAGATGGCCAGCTTCATCGTTCGCCTCGCCCTCTCGGCCCGTGTGGTCGCTTGGCGTGCCGCCAATTCCGGAAATTATATGTTTTGGCTGGTTGTTGGCCTGCGCTCCGTGACTGTGGCAGCCTCCCATTTCCAAGATGGCATGGCAATGCACGGACTACTCTGATGTATAAAAACCGACCCGACCTACCCCCGACTCATTCATCTATTGAGAAACCAGAATGTTTTGTCGTACGTCATAATCCATCTGCCCCCTACATCGACATCCGTATCGATAATAGTCACGCCGATATGGCACTTCTTGGAGCCTCCAATCTCACGGAACAAGCAGTACAGTAGGTCCAACGGCTACCGCTAATCCATCAACTCCATTCGACTGACTTCCCCAGCGCTAGTTACCCTCAGAATATGCTTTGGGGAACAAATCACGGC
>MU123772.1:76240-90603 GCA_014904935.1 Melanogaster broomeanus | reverse complement strand
ATATTTCTTTGATGGAAGGTGACCAGGATCCGCCAACCGGACTGGAAGTGGACCATGAGTGGCGAGTTGGGGTCGAGATGGTTCACGCTGCAGAACGCTGTATCATACATCGCACCGACTCCTGCCATCTAGGCGAAGCAACTGATGACTACGCAGCGCTGCGAACCGCCGGCTGGTATCGGCAAGTGGTACACCGAGGGAGGCGGATTTCTATGCGGTAAAGAATTTCGAAGAGGAATAACTTCAAACAGCCAATATGAAACCCATTTGCCATCTCACATATACTTGTGGATACCTGTGGCAAAATCTACTCCCGCTCAGATTCATTGAAGAACATGTCCAGAAGTATCCATCGCGCGTAGTGAACAATCTTCTCTGACGTTGTGTTATGTTGTCCATTGTGCTTCATATAAACTCCTAGTTTCTTCGACGCCTTTAACTTATGCCCCTTCACGAACTGTACGATACCTAGGGTTTGAATTTATCATTTTACGTTCCCATCAGCAAGGTGTGACTGTTCCTATTCATTTCCTGTTTTTTTTTAAGGAGTAGCCAGCAAATGCAAGGACAGCCAGTTTTCCTTGTGAACCAAGTTTCGGAAAACCTGGAAGCTGGTGTATTAATGCATACAGCTTCGTTCCATGAGTCAGCACAATGAACGCATCCACAGCCAATAACACCACCGCATTTTAGAGGTATTGGTATAAACGGTCAACGGTGCGTAGGACGGTGATGTCGAACTGACGTTGTATGGGCAAGCAAAAAGTAGCTCTCCTGGACTACAGGCATTAGCGCCTGATGTACAGCAGCTGGCGGGGCTCTAGTCAGGAGCACCGATAATGAAAGTGAGGGCGTGGTATCTGCATGGTCAATTGTATTCGTGATGGACCATTATATTTGCTAACAACGGCAACGTTAGTCGCTATCTCAAACAGCAGGGTAAGGACGTGCCACAGCTAACGTGGCTCTGGGCTACCGTACGGACGCACGCAGCAGCATGTGCTCGAACACAAGCATTTATTTGTCTCAGCAATCGATCGATCGGGATCTATGACATCAAAACGCAGGTCTTGCTTCAAATTTGACATATTCGCGGAACTGTATCGTTTGTTAACTGGAGGTCTTCTGAAATACCACGTAGCAAGGTCTGTTGTCGTCTCCTGGATATAGTCAGTCTTGAGCTTGAATCTTGGTTTGCAATGAAGGTTGTAAGATCAACTTTACCTCAGCACTAGCTCTTATCTATTTCGCCCTCTACTCCACCATATTGTCGTCCCAGCCTATAGTAGACGTAGGTGGAACGTTTACCAGTGCCGCTGTGTCCTTGCGGAGTTTGATAGTCGGTTTTTGACAGATCACGGCCGCAGTAAGCAACGCCATGAGTTTGAACTTGCACAATGCAGACTCGAAACTTGTGCCAGAAATCTGCAGCTTGACGAAGCTGGAAAGTGGAATGAGGCGACTACTCTCTGGAAACGGAACCGTTTGACTTTCCGGGAGTTGAGTCACTTCTTGATGAAAAGGAGTGTCAGTAGGACCAGCGACTGCAAGGGAGCGATTCGAACGACGACGGACAACTCTCGGACATTTTGTCGACTCCTCGTTGGAGTCTGTGCGAGTTGGCGTACCGTCACTGTTGCACTCCCCAAACATACTCCGCAGACTCGGACATATGCATATTTGCTTCTGCAAATCCATCAACGAACCTGAATACTTTCCGTAACTTCGGACATGATGATCGCCAATACCTATCTCAGGCGAACGAGTTCCTTCTTCTTCTTCATTTCATTGAACGTCTCAGACATGTGACACGATTCGCCGTGTGGCTTTCCTGTCGTATAGGGTCTGCCGCCGACGAAACAAGTATATTTCACGACCTGAAACTTGACTGCTCGAAATCAGGCTACCAAAGTACAAGTTCTGATGGGAGACTCCGGACTATATGACTAACCATATCGATTAGACTGTGTAGGTTCCACCGAACCGAACGACGAGCAACAATGTTGCACTGTATGAATCGTGAGTTGATATTGGCCACATTTGGTGGCAAAGACAGCGCTCACTTTTGGAGGCTCGCTACAGATTGGGTGGTTCGAACCTGGGCTCCCCGTAATTTGAGAAGAAACCGGGGCCTTGGATGATAGAGGATGCACAGGTATGATGGCTGACAGCAATTGCTGTATTGATGTTCTGTTGGGCGGAGGTTGTGAGGCTAGGGTTATGTGCTGTGAGTACTGGATAGTGGTCAACAGATATAATACATCGGTTCGTTGGGTCGCTGAACTTATCCCTTCCTGAAGAAAGAGACGACGCAACTTCAAGCGCCCAGGTGCCGGTATTTGGAGTGGTCATGTGGTCGAAGTTGACGCGGTATCAGTGCGGACGGTTCTGAAAATTCTGGCTATACTTCCATGCAGTTTTGCTTGCCACCGCCTACGCGCGAACTTTTCACTCTTCTGGGGGGTGAAAGGCCCCACAGTCCTTGGTGTTTGTCGACAATCCCTCTCTCATATCCCGATCCCTCGATCTCTGGCCCCGACAGCAAGCCACTATGCCCATCAATTGATTAATACTAACGGGATATTTGACTTAGCCCTTTGGCGGACTCCAAGGCCTCATGTCGTCGCTGGCCAGTTGGAAGGCATTTATACTGACAGGCATTTGGCAGCCTTCCACTTACGAACGAGGATGGCAGGCTTTGGCGGGCCTCCAATGTCAAAATGGCGTATCACACTCGAGCTACTCCGAACTATTTAAACAGTGGCTAGGTTATTCCTCTGTTGCGAACCCAAAATGTCACGCAGGGAAAAAACTCGAATCTGTCTACCTTATACATCGACGACCGTCCCAAAGATAGTCACGACGACTCGGAATATTTCCCTCCTTTGAGTCCCCCATTTTGCGGAAGAGAAGACAAGTAGGTCCACAGCCCCCACTAAGGTATTCATAGCTGACAACGCATCATGATCGTAGGGATATCTCCTACTTTGAGTTCACTATCAAAGGGGAAATTCTCTCTGGCCCTCATGGAGCCGCCACGAGTTCACTTCCATCGCTCAATCCGTGCGACGAATTACAAAGCTTTTGGGGGCGTCTTACAAAATAGATGTGCTACCTGTGGGCGAGGTAAGACTCGGGCCTGACCTCTGTCCTCGTGTCATTTCGCTGAGGTCCATACACTAGGTTCTCTTCCTCCCGACATTCCATTTGACGAGTTATATGCAAACGAGAGCGGACTTCATGCAGGGGCGGTTGTTCAAGGTCATGAATCCCTCACCGTTCATCAACTCTCAGACAGCAGCGATATGGCCTCTCATCTTAACCCCTCCGACGTCGCCGCCAATTTCTCCTTCTCTTACTCCAAGAAATCGGCAGTCCATTGCGTCGGCTCATCGTCAGGGCAAGTTACCTTTGATACAGGATCGCTACAAGACCATCGCTGTGTAAGCACCGAACTTCTATCTGCGTGTTCTTTTGTAAAACACTGAACCAACATAATGGACACTGCAGACCATCGATAATGCCCCATCCCCCTGTTTTGAGTGTATCTGTCCCATCGACTACTTCTTCCATTTCCCACTTGTGGAACATCGATCAAGACTCGCGAAACGCTGACTGTGTGAGTGCTCCCCTTATCTCGTGTGCATTGGTCCAAGGTCAAACCGATATGATAGATCATGAGAGATGTCCTTCTTCCTGCTTCCCCGATTTCTGGTCCATATAATTGGCTACCTGAACCAACCCTTTGCAGTGATCCCCACGCTTCTGTGTTTCCCCATTCCCGATCCCATGGGCCCATGATTCCCAGCCGCCCACATCCCGACAAACTGGCAGGGTGGTCATGGCGTAGGACTGCTGCAACTGGATCCTCAGCTCCCATCTTCCCTTGCAGGGTACTCTAGCCTACATCCAAGGACCACACCGTCGAAACCGTTCCCGTAAAGCACGCTCTATGACAACACCCTACACCACACCCACATCGCACCTTCGTCCCCGAATGGGAGTTTTCAAGAGACAAACCCCCAGCCGTCCGTGTGCGGATGGCGCTCCTCGATGGATGGCTCCTTATGTCGGGCCGCTATCACCTGGCAGACTGTTCCGCAGCATCTCGCCGTCCATGGAATCAGGATATGGCTTCCAACAAACTCGTCATGTGTCGATGGTGTCCTGATGGAACCGAACCCGATCAATCGGGAAAGCCTCGTCAGGCCATGTCCGCGAAGTTCACTTGCGTGTCCAGCGCAAAATTACTATATGACACTTGTAGGGAAGTTATCACTGCTGGCGAATAACAGTGTTCCCAACTTTATTATATTCAGTATCTTGTCCTGAATCTCACTGCGCAGGTCGTACTTTCCTTACGTACAATATCCAAGTAGTCACATATCCATGGTAACATGTCACGGTTAGACCCGTAGCAGTACAACCACAGCATAATCTTTTCCGACTCAACCTCTCAATAATATTCATGTTATCTATCCCTCATGAAGTCCTGGAATATGTCAAGCATTAGAATCTGACGCGGGTTCGTAAATAGATGGTAATAAAGAAACTGGGTGTTTGTCTGAGCTCTGTCAAACATGTAGGGAAGAGAAGAATACACGAGGTGACAAGTGCTATACTACGGTGCTTGTGTGGGCGTACCGGGTCTCGGGTTTCTGAGATAGAGCGGAAATCCAACGTGAGCGACTTTCAATAGAAAAGTGGTTCCAGACTCCGTCCACGATGGACACGGCAGTCGTTCAGCGCACTCTTAGCACAGTTAACACTGCACTTCAGGGGATTTGGGTGTTGTCATTCGAAAATTGTATCAGGAAATGAAGCCTGCTGGGTGCGGAATGTGATGGCACGGGAGCTGCCAATGCAGGTGTAAGCGTCTGATGTCCGGCAGCCGGTACTAAGTGCATGCAGGACCGTCAAAAATAAAGTGACAATATCAATGGCACAGCTAAGACTTTATCTCAACAGGAAGGTACATACCTTGATCGTCTAGTAGCAGTTAATCGATCAAATCTGTTTAGATATTCCACGGAACTGTATCATTTTTTTTTTTTTTTACCTTGTGCCAGGACCGTTAGATCGAGTACGTGTGGACACACGACGTTCCTGCTGTGAACGACCTGCACACTAACCAGCTACGCCCGTTGGCAGTCACACGACCTCTCCAGATACAGTGGAGCTTGAAAGTTGGCTTTGCAGGAAGCAAGAATCGAGGGCCCACGTCTGCGTTGCCCTTGACAACGTCACGTCCTCAAGGCTCCTATAGGGGATGACAGTCTCTTAAAGTTTAACAGACAGTCCTTGAAGTTGGGTGGACGTGCAGCACACCATGATAGGGTGTAGAATTTATGTACAGTAGTGCTGGTCGTGGTAGGACCCTGGCATATCCTATATATGTCATATCCAAAACCATAGATTTTCGGGGGTTATGTCCGCACTTTTTTGGGGGGTGTTCCATCAGCATCTGTACTCAGACAGTAGGTGTTTTGGGTCCATCTCCGCAAATTTGGATATATGCTTGAGACACGAGCTCTGTGACTGAATATTTAGATTTCCCAGTTCTGTGAAGTACACATCTGTCCGCACACTGGGATACGAGATTATGCTTTGCATGCAATCTTGTCAGCACAATAGCTACAGCTTTCCGAAACACATCCGCACATCAGGATACAAGATTGGATTTGCATGTAACTTGTCAGCACAATTTCCAAATCTGTCCGCGACACAGGATAAGAGATTCTGATAATACAATATCAATTAGTGTAAAGGTATCACTACGACATCAATAATTAGACCAAATCTGATGTCTCTGACTCTTCTGACACCATATCCACCGTGTTCGTCGGCCTTCGACTCCTCTGCAGTTCTTGGACACATGCAGAAACTTGATCCACTCTGGCACGTAATCCCTGCATGACCACTGAGGAGAGCGGACAAAGTGTGACGAGCTCAAATGGTGGGCAGCGTTAGTTGTGATGTCTAGTCGAACAATGGATCCCGAGGATGCTGCAAATGAGAAGAGGAGTGGGTGCGTGGTACCGGATGAAAGCGGCAGCTCCTAGCAACGAGTAAGCTGGGAAGTATAAATGCGAGAAGTAATAGGTGCGCTGGCTCGCAGAGGGAACTGACTCCCGAGAGAGCATGTAACACAGGACAGCCTGCGAAAAGTTAAGATTAAAGGACAGGAGCCTGAAATTGGTTACTCCACATTGGCGTCGCATGGTGTCTACAGGTATCTTGAGCAGCAAACAAACTTGCTCAGAGCACAACCGCACTTTAAATCCTGAGTGGTGACTTCAAACTCCAGGGTAGAAAATGGATAGACAGGTTCCAGGGAACTGGATATTGCTGATCGGTGCTAAATAAGACTTGATCATAAAGGTGCGACACGCAACTGCGAGCGCTAGCGGGTGTTGCAGGAATCGCGAGCAGGATTGCCTGTGTGCACACTGATTCATAAGTCCCGGACCACACGAAACAAAAAAATTGTACCATTCAGGTGAGATACAGAAGAGATGTTCTGAACCCGAAAACCTGGGAGTCCGATATTGGTATCGCTGGGTATTGCTGGCATCATAATGGTGAAGTCAATATTGTTTATGGGGTTGGTTAATTTCTTGGATTACCACCGTGACCTACAGTGTACAGTATCTTGTCACGGGCAAGGAAGCGGAATGGCGTACGAGAACGCAGACACGAGTCACCAAGAGGAATAACGAGTGAAGTCCCAATGGCTGGTGTTGTTACTACGAAGAGAGTAATAAAGCGCAAGCAACACAGTGCAACAACGCGCGTAATATTATGTAAGCGTAGTGAGTAGAAGTAACTTCGCGAGGAGGATGAAAGCTGATTTTGAAAGTCCATTAGAAATATAATAGAAAGAAGGAATGTGTATACGAAAGTGTGCGA
The DNA here is from genome assembly GCA_014904935.1 of Melanogaster broomeanus. Lineage (NCBI taxonomy): Eukaryota > Fungi > Basidiomycota > Agaricomycetes > Boletales > Melanogastraceae > Melanogaster > Melanogaster broomeanus. The sequence continues at coordinate 83,694 of MU123772.1, read as the reverse complement.
GACGAGGCGTTGGCCTTGACCGTCACATATCTACAGTCGGTTATTAGTAATTTTATGCACTAAGCAATCTTTGTACTAGGTAGGTTCTGCTGTCAGTTGTCAGAACTTGTCACTTAGTAGTCCTGATTAGAAGTCAGACTTGTCACTTAGTAGTCCTGATTGACTACGATCGTATGATTTCCGAGCGTCACCCATCCGCATTATGGATCTGGCATTGGTCCCGACGGTCGCCCCAAGATCGGACATCGACCCCGTATAGTGCCGATTTTTGTCCACACACTCTAGGTCACCTGTCCGCATCATGGATCTGACATCGGTCCCGACGGACGTCGTGTATCAGCACTCAAGATCGGCCATCGACCCCATATGGTGCCGATTTTTGTCCGCACACGCTACAACCTCAGGCCTCATTTTGGAGCACTTCCGTCCGCACGCCGGATATGACATATATAGGGATATGCCAGGGTCCTGTCGTGGTGTATGGTGGGCAGGAATGGGTAGCGGAGTCTGAACATTAATTCTGACAAAGCTGCCCACCAATGTTGTTGCATGGAATCATTGGAATCACAGCGACTTCGCTGCAAAATGACACTGCACGGATTGCCAGATGTTTGCCAGCTGAGACGTTCTGGACTTGGTGTAGCACAGCTCAACACCCGGAAGACTCGGAGTGATGTAGTCGATGGAGCCTGCGATTATTGACTTGGATAGATATAGCATGCAGTGTGCATGATGCCCCGAGTTCTCATGATTCAGTTCTGCACTGGACCCACCAGTGCACCACATGCGATCCTGCTGGCTAGGCCTGTTGCACCAAGCGACTGAACATTGGAAAGAAATTCTGAAAGAAGAAGATACTCTGTTCCTTGTAAAAATAAATGGACAAAAATTCTAAATGCTCTAGCTCAAAAAATGCGGACCAGCCAATCAGAACCCACAGAAATAATGTTTTGCAACAGAATAAAGCATAATTTATGGACAAAAATATCAAAAAATACCGTAAACAGTGGCAATGCGTGACTGTTGCCCCACTCGGCTCCCATCTGCGCCTGCCAAGTTGCCAACCCCTCACTGTCCCACAGCCAGTTGGCTAGATGGCCAGCTTCATCGTTCGCCTCGCCCTCTCGCCCCGTGTGGTCGCTGGCGTGCCGCCAATTCCGGAAATTATATGTTTTGGCTGGTTGTTGGCCTGCGCTCCGTGACTGTGGCAGCCCTCCATTTCCAAGATGGCATGGCATGCGACGGACTACTCTGATGTATAAAAACCGACCCGACCTACCCGACTCATTCATCTATTGAGAAACCAGAATGTTTTGTCGTACGTCATATCCATCTGCCCCCTACATCGACATCCGTATCGATAATAGTCACGAACGAATATGGCACTTCTTGGAGCCTCCAATCTCACGGAACAAGCAAGTACAGTAGGTCAACGGCTACCGCTAATACATCAACTCATTCGACTGACTTCCCCAAGCGCTAGTTACCCTCAGAATATGCTTTGGGAACAAATCACGGCCCCAATGTACTGCCAGTGGTTTGTCGATCCCTCCAGCAACAACGTAAGTTTGAAAGCGGTATTTTTGTAACACATGACTGAAAGCGCATTTCGTAGCGAGAGTCTTATAATCGACTTTGATCTTCTCTCCAATCCATCGGCACGCCAACGCCGAGATTCCAATCTCCCCAATGAACTTGGAGGGGACTGAGGTTCTACCTAGTGCTGGACCATGTAAGACCTTGCCGTCATCTTCGTGTCCTCTGACTGAAAATCCTTCTAGACTGTGGATTCACTTTCATCTCCGCCGCCCCGAACGCCTTCATAGAAAACGACGGCGTTGACATCGTCGTCCGTCACAACGAGCTGGAAAGGTACCTATAGTGCAGGACTGCTACAAGAGCCCGGGTCTGTGACGTACTGACTTCGCTGCACGTGTTGTCGAACACTCAACTAACACCATGAACACTGTGCAGACCATCGAAAGCCGAGTACTCTCTCCGCCAATTCGACTGTGTCCTCCACAAACGAGTCTGGTTCTAACTGGTGGAGCGTTGATCAAGACTTCCGATGCGAGCGTCACGTAAGTCCTCCCCTTATTTCATGTGCTGCATTGGTCGCATCTCAAACTAACATAATAGATCATGGAAGATATTCCCCTTTCTGCTCCCCCAGCCGTTTGCGAGGCCCCTTTGTCACCCGACCGTACTCTCAGTAGCGGTCCCATGTCCGCCTTTTCTGAGCAGGTTCGGGAGGGCAATAATTCCTCCTCTGTTGACTCATACTCTCTGGGCACCTTATCTCCCCTCCTAATTCCATCGACGTCTGATATCCAGCCACCACCCGTCCTGACCAGCTCGCCTGGTCATCACAGTGCAGAGAACTGCTGCCACTAACTCCGTCCAGAACATTCTCCTGTAATCCGAGGAAAATCGAAAAGTCAGTCGGGCCTCACATGAGGTCCCTGCTACGTCACGCGCCCCCTCCGCCCGCAAAGCGTTTTCGTGCTCGGACATAGCAAACAAGAGCCCCCGAGCATTTGTCTGAGAAAATCTGTGGATGGCGTGGCACAGACGGGTCAATATGCGGAGACAGAGTCAGTAGGAAGTCTGTTCCGAAGCACCTGGTCGTCCATGGAATCACGAGAATGAGTTATAATGTGCCTATAACATGTCGATGGTGTCCCAACGGAAGACTTGCCAATGAATCGAGAAGCCATCGTCAGGCATTTCCGCGACGTGCACTTGCGTTTGCAGCGCTCCAATACGATCATTTAACTCCGTGCGAGCTGTCGCAGCTCCTCTACAATTCTATCTGAGGATAGTTCAAGCTGTCATGCTCCCAACCTTTTATAAACTTGTACCCTATGTATGCGCGCGGTCGTACTTCTTAACAGCATAGTATTACATTAGCATGGTGTACAGGTCTGTTAATCGATACAAAACGTTAACAGACATCGATCTCTTACACGTCTACTTTACTAGATTCGTTGCTCCTCGTTCGCTTTCGTTCTGCATCGCAACTCCTGAACACATCGTGTTTCCTTTCAGTCTCTTCTCGGCGCCAGAGCGTGTTAGCTAGTATATTTCTTCACTCGCATTGTCGACAGTACAAAGAGTTACACGGTTTATGACTCGTAAGCAAGCGAGCCTCTGTTGCTCGTATGCGGCCTATGACGCGATACTATATGTACCTGCTGGCAGTAGCCCGGGCGTGTGCCTGTGTGGTATATAGCTTGGCTGGGTCACGCAGAGGAAGGCAATCAGCTGAGCACTGAGCACGACAACACTGATGGTCTGTGAGAACTTGGGTCAAGTACATAACTAAAACTTGAAACCACTTCGTAAGTACGAAACATGATCCGAAGGGCAACTCACTCATTTGTGAACTGGGTATACTAAGCTCGGGTAACTGTATATCGGTGACGACGTGGTGCAGGCACCAGGTGAAGAAACCCAAAACTTCCATTGAGTGCCATTCGAGGACAGGCCCCGCGCCTTTCTGCATACACGTGTTAAACACAGCCCCCTAGTCGACTTGCTAGTAGGTCTCAATTCTCCGTCAGATATGCCGCATCAAAAGCCGGGAGTTGTCCTAACACGAGAACAGAACTGCGTGAGTTAAGAAATGCTTACAGTTCCTGGAAGTATGTAGAACAGAGAACTTGCCACACGTGATAGAGATTCAACAGCGATCGCACGAAGTACACGTGGACCCTCTCTCCGAAGACCTTTGCTACGAGTAAAGCCTATGAGTAAAGTCGGTGGTAATAGTGAGTAATAATAGTGTTGGGGTGGCAGATCATAGCACTTACTGGGACTGTAGACCACATACTGGCGCAGATCGACCCACTACCACCTAGTGTGAAATCCGCCAGCCAGAGATGTAGGGAACTACAGTAGATGCTGGCTGTCGTTTTGGCAAGGTTGCCACTCCGAGTCATGAACTCGTCGGCACCATCTCAGAGTACATAATGTACATTGGAGATCCCGATCAAGTCCGCGATGCAAAGTCGTCTTGATGAAATCTTCGCTGGTCAAAAACGGCTTCATACACCCGCAGTTTCGTGTGCACCAACGGAATCCACTCCTATGGATGCTGCTAACTGTTGGGGTGTGTTGGCTTGACTGAACACGCTGGGAAAGTTTGTTGGTGCGGAGTTTCGGAGTGAACTTGATCGGAGTCCACCCACCACAAGAAGCGTAACCTACCAGTTAGCACTGGCAAATGAAGAGCTGTAGTCGGCTTTGCAGAAGTCGCATTCGAGATTGAAGGAATAATCTTTTAATCAGCAGGTGTCCTATCCTACTCTGTGTTGGGTATTGGCGAACCGGAGTTCACAGAGTAGCGACAATCCGAATCGTTGCCATGGCGGACAGATTGCACTGTACTTCTGGAATCTGGATCCTGCGAGTGATTATAACCATACCTTGACCGCGCACACTGGATACCATCAAGGGCGATTTGCTGGTGCCGGTCGATTTACAACAGGTTCGTCCCACGTTTTTGAGACTGTTTTGTCTGATGAGTCAATATGACGGCCTCTTAGCTGATATAGAAATGCATCATTTACAGCGCGACGGAGTAATAGGTCGGTGTGCTCCCCTTTCTCCACACAATTTCCGCTCATGAGATGGTATCCTCGATCTCATTGGCCGCTATGAATTGCACCTGGGACCAGGGTAACCACCTAACTGTCTCGGTGATCGGTACGTGGCTCGAGGTCTGCTTCTTCTGGATGTTCGTCCACTTATATTGGTGATTAGCCAAGTAGCCGCGACCAATAGGGCGGGACTTATCGGATTAATGATCAGCATGTCGATCTTTGAGATCGAGGAACTCTCCTATGAATACAAAGTGTGAGTTGCCAATGTAATCTGCACTCGAAGATGTGCGATCATACGAGTAGCAAGTTCACGATGCCCCAGTGCATCAGGACGTGTGCCGTGTCGTACCACTGGGTGGGTCAACGGATCCCGATGTCACGCAGTGCTCTCTTGAACACATATGGTTCGTCATGATGGACTTGCGTTGCAGCACAACTTGAACATTTGCATATGCAATGAGCGGATTCGAGAGTGATAGTTCGCAGATTAACCTTGATGAAGGTAAGCGACCAAGATAGCAAAGCAGTACGTGATGATGATGCCCCACAGCTAAAGAGCCCAGGAAAGGCACCTGACAGTAACGTCACTGTTCTTCTCTATCAATGAGGAAGCAAAATTCCCAGCGCAGTGCGACTTATAAGAGGGCCAAGGTGAGATGTGCGTCTATTGCCGCCTTTTCTCTCTCTCCCAAACAAAGTCGCCTTGACGCGTGTTTCACGATGGATGAGCTCATTCCTTTCCGCGATTACCCGCAAACACACAGCATCTATACCCTTGAACCCGTCATGTCCCATTCCGCGGCCGGTGGCCCTAACCCCCCGGTTGGCTGGTTGCACATTGGCTCGCAACACACCTCGCATTTGGCCTGAGTCGACCTCAAAATGGTATATCCGCAGGAAGTGTTAATTTTGATCAACCCCGCTGGTTGTATATGGCGCACGCCATGTGGGCCGAACCAATGACCCCAGTTGTTTTGGGTGCTTGGCGTTCCATTCGATTATTCCTTCCTCATATCTATGAGATCCTATAAGTTTCCGTTGCCTGCCATGGCACGGTGCCACAACACATTTTCCAGGTTGTACATTCCATGGCGTGCCCACCAGCTGGTCTGGTTGGCGGGTTGAAGGTTATAAAAGTGCTAATTTCTCGCCATGCTCGACCCTCATCCTCCAAAGCAATACCAACGAGCATGATGTCGAGCAGTGGGCCCTACTTGTCTCCACCTCAGGACGACACTTACGACACAAGTTTACCATCTCGGTGAGCGTGTATTGTAGCGCAGCGTGCTCGGTCTGACTCTTTGGTCCATTCAGGCATACTACCACAGTCCCTGGAGCCCATACCGCCGTGGCCGCAAGGAATACAACACCAACTGGGGACAGGACGTACGTCAGTGATTGTATTCCCCCGTCCTCTCTCTCATCAGTCAATAGGACGCAAACCGGATGATATACAATGCACGACTTCAAGCGTCTTACGGAATGAACTATCTGGCTCATCCAATTATAACGGATGGAGACATCCCCCAGCAGGGTATGAGTACTTAATTCATATCTCCTTGTGGCTGGTCCTGATGAAAGCGACCAGGGTCCCCACCGCTGCAAGTGACCAAGAATGCGAATGGCTCGTTGATGGTCTGCGCTGCAGGACGCCGTATTGTACCTTGCATGACCTCCTGGGTCACCTAGGTGAAGTACACGATGCTCGCGGCGCCGCGAACCGCCCGCTGGTATGCAGGTGGCGCACCATGGGAGGCGATTCTTGCGATAAAAAATTTCGAAGGGACAACCTCAAACGCCACCTTGAAACTCATTTGCATCTCACAAATACTTGTGATAACTGTGGCAAAATCTACTCCCGCCCAGATTCATTGAAGAACCATGTCCAGAAGTTCCACCGCAAGTAGCGACATCTCTTTGACTCGTGTTATAGTGTATATTGTGCTTCGTATGCTTATAGTTGCTCTACATTTCTCCGGTGCCTTGGTACTTATGCCATACTATGCGGCCAACCAGTTTAGATGCCCCCTTTATGAACTCTACGATACCTAGGATTTCAAATGTATCATATGTTTTCGTTCCTACCAGTAAGGTGTGACGGTTTCATTCATTCCTATAGTTTAGGAGTATGTGCAAATTCAAGGTCAGCCAGTTCCTTTCAACAAGTTTTGGAAAACTGGGTAGCTGGTATATTACGCATACAGCTGGCCATGCACAGTTAATAACGCCACCACTGCCACTGGTCAAGTTAGCGGACCACTTTCCCTTATTTGTGACACTTCGCAGATCAGTTATATGTAGTTCGAGACTCTTGTGCTTCGTCATGGCCTACTCGTAATAAGTGCTCTACATTTCTCCGGTGCCTTGGTACTTATGCCATACTATGCGGCCAACCAGTTATGCCCCCTTTATGAACTCTACGATACCTAGGATTTCAAATGTTATCATATGTTTTCGTTCTACCAGTAAGGTTGGAGTATGTGCAAATTGGTCAGCCCGTCCTTTCAACAAGTTTTGAAACCTGGTAGCTGTATATTACGCATACAGCTGCCATGCAGTATAACGCCACCACTGCCACTACGTTTAGGGGTATTGGTATAAACGGCCGAAGGTGCATAAAAGTTTCGAGGATGTCGGACTGACATTGTCTGGCGAGCAAATAAGTAACGCTCCTGAACTACAGGCATTAGCGACAGCAAGTGGCGGGACTCTAGTGGATCCTATATTTTAGGTGCAAGGACAATGACTGAAATATATGCTCCACCTACCGGTGCGCGTTGAATTTGCGATAATCGTGCACTAGAATGTCATTGAGGTTCAGATCTCAGACTCGTAGCACAACTGGCTTTG
>MU123772.1:57028-70557 GCA_014904935.1 Melanogaster broomeanus | reverse complement strand
TACGTTCATATCCATCTGCCCCCTACATCGACACCGTATCGATAATAGTCACGGGACCGAGTTATGGCACTTCTTGGAGGCCTCCAATCTCACGGAACAAGCAATACAGTAGCGTCCACGGCTTTACCGCTAATCCATCACTTCATTCGACTGACTTCCCCCAAGCGCTAGTTACCCTCAGAATATGCTTTGGGGAACAAAATCACGGCCCAATGTACTGCAGTGGCTTTGCGATCCCTCCAGCAACAACGTAAGTTGAAGCGGATTTTTGTATACACATGGACTGAAAGCGCAATTTCGTAGCGAGAGTTCTTATAACCGACTTTGATCTTCTCTCCAATCCATCGGCACCCCAACCGCCGCAGATTCCAATCTCCCCCCACATGAACTTGGAGGGCGACTGGGGAGGTTCTTTACCTTAGTGCTGACCATGTAAGACCTTGCCGTCATCTTCGTTGTCCTTTGACTGAAAATCCTTCTAGGGACTTGGATTCACTTTCATCTTCGCCGCCCCGCAACGCCTTCATAGAAAACGACGGCGTTGATCGTCGCTCCTCACAACGGGCTGGAAAAGGTAACCTAATTAGGTGCAGACTGCTACAAGAAGGGCCGGGGTCTTGTGCGTACTGACTTCCGCTTGCACGTGTTGTCGAAACACTCAACTAACACCATGAACACTGGTGCAGACCATCGAAGCCCGAGTTTACTCTTCCGCCAATCGAAAACTGTGTTCCTTCCACAAACGGAGTCTGTTTCTAAACTGGGTGGAGCGTGATCAAGACTTCCGATGCGCAGCGTCACGCTAAGTCTCCCTTATTTCATGTGCTGCATTGTCGCATCTCAAACTAACATAATAATCATGGAAGATATTTCCCCTTTCTGCTCCCCCAGCGGTTTGCGAGGGGCCCTTCTGGGGGCCACCCGACCGTACTCTCAGCTAGCGGTCCATGTCCGGCTTTTTCTGGAGCAGGTTCGGGCGGAGAATAATTTCCTCCTCTGTTGACTCTCCCTTTGAGCACCTTATCTTTCCCCTCTATTCCATCGACGTCTTGATATCCAGCCCACCACCCGTCTGACAGCCGGCCTGCGTCATCACGCCCAGAGAACTGCTGCCACTAACCCGTCCGAACATTCTCCTGTAATCCGCAGGAAAGTTCAAAAGTCAGTCGGGCCTCACATGGAGGCTCCCCTGCTACGTCACGCGCCCCCTCGCCCGCAAATGCGGTTTTCGTGCTCGGACATACAAACAAGAAGCCCCCGGCATTTTGTTCGAAAAATCTGTGGGGATGGCGTGGACAAGACGGGGTCAATATGCGAGACAGAGTCGTAGGAAATCTGTTCCGACAGCACCTGCGTCGTCCATGGAATCACGGAGATATAGTTATAATGTGCCTATAACATGTCGATGGGTGTCCCAACGGAAAAGGGTTGCCATGAATCGAGAAGGCCATCGTTCAGGGCATTTCCGGACGTGCCACTTGCGTTGCAGCGCTCCAATACGATCATTTAACTCCGTGCGAGCTGCTCGCAGCTCCTTCTACAATTCTTATTCTGGAGGATAGTTCAACTGTCATTGCCTTCCCAACCTTTTTATAAAACTTGTCACCTATGTATTGCGCGCGCGGTCGTACTTCTAACAGCATAGTATTACATTGCATGGGTGTACAGCGTCTTGTAATCGATACAAAAAATCGCTTAACAGAACATCGATCTCTTACACGTCTACTTTACTGATTTCGTTTGCCTCCTCGTTCGCCTTTCGTTCTGCATCCGAATCCTGAACAAACATTCGTTGTTTTCCTTTCCAGTCTTTCTCGGCCGCAGAGCGTTGTTAGCTAGTATATTTCTTCACTCCATTGTCGACAGTACAAAGAGTTACAGGTTTATGAACTCGTAAGCAAGCGAGGCCTCTTTTGCCTCGTATGCGGCCCTATGACGCGAACTATATGTACCTGCTTGCAGTAGCCCGGGGCGTGTGCCCTGTGTGGTAATCTTGGCTGGGCTCACGCAGAGGAAGGCAATCAGCTGAGCACTGAGCACGACAACACTGATGGTCTGTGAGAACTTGGGTCAAGTACATAACTAAAACTTGAAACCATTCGTAAGTACGAAACATGATCCGAAGGGCAACTCACTCATTTGTGAACTGGGTATACTAAGCTCGGGTAACTGTATATCGGTGGTGCAGGCACCAGGTGAAGAAACCCAAAACTTCCATGAGTGCCATTCGAGGACAGGCCCCGCGCCTTTCTGCATACACGTGTTAAACACAGCCCCTAGTCGACTTGCTAGTAGGTCCCAATTCTCCGTCAGATAGGCAGCATCGAAAGCCGGGAGTTGTCCTAACACGAGAACTGCCTGAGTTAAGAAATGCTTACAGTTCCTGGGGTATGTAGAACAGAGAACCTGCCACACGTGATAGATATTCAACAGCGATCGCACGAAGTACACGTGGACGCTCTCTCCGAAGACCTTTGCTACGAGCAAACCCTAGGAGTAAAGCCGGTGGTAGTGGTGAGTAATAATAGTGTTGCGGTGGAGATCACAGCACTTACTGGGACTGTAGACCACATACTGGCGCAAATCGACCCACTACCACCTAGTGTGAATCCGCCAGCTAGAGATATAGGGAACTACGGTAGATGCTGGCTGGCGTATTGGCAAGGCCGATTCGGAACTTGAAGGTGCCACTCCGAGTCGTGAACTCATGGCACCATGTCAGAGTACATTGGAGATCCCGATCAAGTCCGCGATGCAAAGTCGTCTTGATGAAAATCTTCTTCCATACACCAACAGTTTCGTGTGCACCAACAGGAATCCACCCTATGGATGCTGCTAACGTTGGGGTGTGTTGGCTTGACTGAACATGCCGGGAAAATTTGTTGGTGCGCGCGGCGGAGTTTCGAAGTGATTCAAGTGAACTTGATCGGAGTCTACCCCACCACAAGAAGCGTAACCTACGGTTACCTACCAGTTACCCAATGTAAGAGCTGTAGCCAGCTTTACAGAAGTCGCATTCGAGATTGAAGGAATAATCGTTTAATCAGCGGGTGTCCTAACTCTGTGTTGGTATTGGCGAACCGGAGTTCACAGAGTAGCGACAATCCGAGTCGTTGCCGTGGCAGACAGACTGCACTGTACTTCTGGAATCTGGATCCTGCGAGTGATTATAACCATACCTTGACCGCGCACACTGGATACCATCAAGGGCGATTTGCTGGTGCCGGTCGATTTACAACAGGTTCGTCCCACGTTTTGAGACTGTTTTGTCTGATGAGTCAATATGACGGCCTCTTAGCTGATATAGAAATGCATCATTTACAGCGCGACGGAGTAATAGGTCGGTGTGCTCCCCTTTCTCCACACAATTTCCGCTCATGAGATGGTATCCTCGATCTCATTGGCCGCTATGAATTGCACCTGGGACCAGGGTAACCACCTAACTGTCTCGGTGATCGGTACGTGGCTCGAGGTCTGCTTCTTCTGGATGTTCGTCCACTTATATTGGTGATTAGCCAAGTAGCCGCGACCAATAGGGCGGGACTTATCGGATTAATGATCAGCATGTCGATCTTTGAGATCGAGGAACTCTCCTATGAATACAAAGTGTGAGTTGCCAATGTAATCTGCACTTGAAGATGTGCGACCATACGAGTAGCAAGTTCACGATGCGCCAGTGCATCAGGACGTGTGCCGTGTCGTACCATTGGGTGGGGGTCAACGGATCTCGATGTCACGCAGTAATCTCCTGAACACATGTCGTTCGTCATGGTAGACTTGCGTTGCAGCACAACTTGAATGTTGTACATGCAATGAGCGGGTTCGAGAGTCAGATTATCCTTGATGAAGGTAAGTAAGCGACCAAGATTGCAGAGCAGTACGTGATCATGATGCCTCACAGCTAAAGAGCCCAGGAAAGGCACCTGACAGTAACGTGATTGTTCTTCTCAATCAATGAGGAAACAAAATTCCCAGCGCAGTGCGACCTATAAGAGGGCCAAGCTGAGATGTGCGTCTATTGCCGCCTTTTCTCTCTCTCTCAAACAAAGAGGCCTTGACGCATATTTCACGATGGACGAGCTCATTTCTTTCCGCGATTACCCGCAAACACACAGCATCTATACCCTTGAACCCGTCATGTCCCATTCCGCGGCCGGTGGCCCTAACCCCCCGGTTGGCTGGTTGCACATTGGCTCGCAACACACCTCGCATTTGGCCTGAGTCGACCTCAAAATGGTATGTCCGCAGGAAGTGTTAATTTTGATCAACCCCGCTGGTTGTATATGGCGCACGCCATCTGGGCCGAACCAATGACCCCAGTTGTTTTGGGTGCTTGGCGTTCCATTCGATTATTCCTTCCTCATATCTATGAATCCTATAAGTTCCCGATACCTGCCATGGCACGGTGCCACAACACATTTTCCAGGTTGCACATTCCATGGCGTGCCGACCAGCTGGTCTGGTTGGCGGGTTGAAGGGTACAAAAAGTGCTAATTTCTCGTCATGCTCGTCCTCTATCCTCCCAAGCAATACCAGCGAACATGAATTCGAGCAGCCCCCAAAACAGGTCTCCATCTCAGAACGCTACCTACACTAACAGTTCAGATCTTGTGTTTTGGTGAGTGTGTATTGTAGTGCAGCGTTCTCGATCTGACTCTTTGGTCCGTACAGGCAAACCGGTCATCCTACACAATTATCTGATGACCATACCGCCAACGTTCACGAAGGATTTAACACCATCTGGGGACCAGACGTAAGTCAGTAATTGTATCCCTCCATCATCTCTCTCATCAGTCAATAGCACGCAAACTCCCTGGTATACAATGCACATCATCCTGCATCTCGCATGATGCATCTTGCTCAGGCGCCAATCGCAACGCATGGCAGCGCTCCAGCAGGGTATGTATACGATTCATATCCCATCCTCACCGGTCTTGATGGAAGTGAGCAGGTTCGCCACCGCTGAAAGTGAATATGAATGTGCATGGCGCGTCAAGGGCTCGCGCTGCAGAGAGCAATGTCATACCTTGCAGGACCTCCTGGTTCACCTAGCCGAAGCACACGGTGCCCGGGGCGCCGCGAACAAGAAACTGGTATGCGAGTGGACACCGAGCGAGGTGATTCTTGCAATAAGACATTTCGGAGAGATAACCTCAAACGCCACATTGAAACCCATTTGCATCTCGCAAACATTTGTCATACCTGTGGCAAAAGCTACTCCCGCCCAGATTCATTGAAGAACCATATCCAGAAGCTCCACAGCGAGTAGCGACATCTCTCTGACTCGGGTTATATCGTCTATCGTGCTTCGTATGCTCGTAGTTGCTCTACATTTCTATCGGTGCCTTAATACTATGCCAACCAGTTTAGATTCTCCCTTCATGAACTGTACGATACCTAGGATTTATCACATGTTTTTCTTTCCTACCAGTAAGGTGTAGCTGTTCCATTCATTCCTGTGGTTTGGGAGTATGCACAAATGCAAGGATAGCCAGTTTCTTTAAACGATCGTTCATGGAAAACTGGGTAGCTGGTATATTACACATACAGCTGGCCGTCAACGAGTCAGTACAGAGGCACATGTACAGCCAATAACGCCACCACTGCCATTGCGTTTTAGGGGTTTGTGTAATCGGCCGACAGTGGGTAAAACGGTGATATCGCTGACATTGTCTGGGCAAGCAAATACGTAGCGCTCCTGGACTACAGATATTAGCATCTGAATATATGTACAGCAGCTGGCGGGGCTCTATGTTTTTAGGTGCACCGACAATGATTGAAACATATGTTCTACTTACCAGCGCCTGTTGGATTTGTCACTTGTAGTGTAGTACTGGAATGTTGTTGAGGTTCAGACTCGTACTAGTAGCACAGTTGGCTTTGCCTCCTCAAAACCAGTATACGTTTTCACGCAGTGTATGAGAGCAAAGACTGGATTTCCTATGGTTTTCTGTCAAATATTCTCGATCAGACTACTTACAAGTCAGAGATTCAGAAACGAAGCCAGGCAACAATACAGTTCCGCGAATATGGAAGAAGTATTAGATCAGATCAAGCGGTGCCAGAATTTGCAATCCCGACTTACTTGTAACCGCGTAGACGTTTCTGGAAACAAAGATCAATCGATCACCTTCCCCATATGCCCCCCGTGGTGTCTCTGACGACCGCGTTTGATTTCGGCCGCCCAATCTGTGCCAGCAACACCCTGCTGATATAGCCTTATGGTTTGGGATGTCGACTATTCTGGCGCTATTCAAGTTATCACTAGCCATAGATGAGGATGGGGGAGAAGTGCCCTTCGAACCTGAATGGGCTTCCTGGAATCGCGACGTGCATCTTTCCGCGGAGCATTTACACTTCGATATATCCGGATCTCGGATATCCCCTCGCATAACACACTTTCCAGTCGAAGTAAACCGACTACCACGGATGCCCGATGCCCCGGCAAATATCAACAACAGCCAAGTGAGTCATATCGACATACTTGACACCATTGAGTGTTACAATCACGGGCGATTGATTCTCATGGACCCACTGTTTGGAAATGTCACTCCACAGATCTCGGAAATCCATTCTTCGCCTAACACACCTCCCAGGAAACCAGTTCCCATACGTTGTCGAAGCTTGTTTGCATCGACCTTGGGGTCCAATGAGCACAACGAGGAACCTGGTCGAAAAAATAGTGATATTCACCAAATAGGATTCCAGGTGGTGTCGGCATGCTGTAACGCATATACTCCATAAGTTATAAGCTCGAGGATAATGCAGTTAACGCTCACAGCGTCTTTCTTGTTAGTCCGCGGGTGGACAGCTGCACTCGACGATGGCTGGGGCTCTCGAAGGAGGTCCAGGTCTACGATACGGAAAGCGTTAGAACTGGAGCAACTGCCATTTGAATGTGAGCATACACACTTCAGACGAGCTCGAGAGCAATCCAGAACCGACATGCATAAAGACTAGTAATTCGAGATCTAACATGTACAGAGAACGTGAACAACGTAGAGGTCCGGACTGCCCGGTTCTCAATGGGTCAAAGTAACGTTGAGGAGCAGCCATCATCCAGAAGTTATACGACATCTAAGAATCGTGCAGGTCGGTTCAGTTCAGACCACAGTTAATAGGGATAGGATGGGGCAAACCTTTGTGGTGCCGTCGGGTGTTGCCGTGCAGATCGCCAGTGGAGCGATATTTGGAATGCACGGACCGGCCGTAAGGGTACCCTCCGGCAACGCTCCAGGTACCAGGGAATTGTCGAGCGGATTAGATCCCATACGACGGATGCCACGACCAGTCGTTGGCCATACGAGAGGAAGAAGGCTACGGAAGCCGCCTATAACTACGGAAATATGAAGAAGAGAAGGGCATTCACTACAATTCAGAAGAGAGTCAATTTTCGCGCTAAACAAGACGCCAATGTCTAGGTGCTCAGCAGTTATGGAGGCGGCAAACTTCGCCAGTGAGGAAGTGACAGCTGACAAGGAGCCAGTCAAGCTATTGTCGATAGTCTCGATGTCCTTACCAAGCGATTCAACATACGACCTATCAAGGTGTCATTTAGCGAACGAAATTATCCATATCATCATCATGTACTCACCTTGGGGAGTCGCATGGTGCCAACGCATCGCAGCACGAAGGACGCCCTCCAACGACTGACGGAAAGTTAATCATCCACGCCTTCAGAGCGCGGGCATAATCGTAGGCGCGATGTTAACCAGCTCTATCGCCGGACCCATGGCTCCATGGACACGAAGTAGAAGAAGGGGGGTGCTCGTTTGCATCTGGCAAGTTGAACCATTCCGATTGCTGCGGCCGCAGGTGGTATCAGTGATGGTTCGGGTAGTGTTGTATGGTGCATGCTCGTACGAACCAGCTTTATTCTGAGTCAGGAAGGTGGATTCGAAAACCTAAGGTACCGCGATCGTGCTGTTGGAGTGACCATAAGCCTCTCTTGTTAATACCCACGCCAGTCATCACAATAACGCAACGGCACCTAAAGCTTCTCAAAGGCGCCAAACTCCTTCCAACGCACGATCAACAGACTCAAAATAGAGCTCGTCCAATAAGACCTGAAAATGCATACACACGATCAGCACAAATCCTCGAGCCACGGACAAGCAAAAAAAAATTACTAAGGTTTCAAATACGCCTGATAAACCAGCCACTTAATACATCCACTCTGCTTAGGCTCGATCTTGACCATGTCCCTAGGTTCTTTGGTAGGATAAGCCACGGAGTCAGCAATTTTAAGTTCCACGGCGGCCTCAACAACAGGCGCGACAGATGCAGCCCCGAGTTCATGGCTTTTGCATTTTTCGTGGGTGAATATTGTCTAGGATGCCTTGAGAACGAAGCTCTTGACGAGGCAACGGCCATCGATGCGGCCGTCGAGCAAGCAGACGAGGTAATGGGCCCCAAGCAAAGGAAGTTCGAGGTGGTCCACGACGAAAAACTGCAGGGTGAGATGATGTTCATATAAATGTTAATGAGATCCGCGCGGGCGGACAGTGCAAGGATCTATGAAATCGGAAAGGTGCAAAGCTACGGCGAAGAACGCTATGCAAAAGGAATGAGCTTACACGGTGGTGAGCGTGTGGAAGAAAAGAAAACGGGTGCAGAGCCTCACCGCGCTGGTGTCCGACTAGCGCCCAACGGAAGATCCTGTGGATGGGGCCTGATATGTAGCACGTGGTGGGTTGCAGGCGCTAAACAGGATGGTTCCAATAGCGAGGACGAAGCGAACAACGTAACTTACTGGCCAGCAGTACCACGGGGATTTCTTTCGACACGGCATCCCAATCTCTGACATTTGACCAATTACACACCCTGCCCCCGACTTCGGCCTGCACGACATGTCTACTTTCTCGACCATGTCCAACTCGACAGAAAGCACTGTCGACCTCACTCTGAAGCCGCTACTGACAATAGCAGCGCATGAAGGGATTATCTATGGGATAGCATACCTCGGCGGAGAGCGACTCGTTACGTGCTCAGGCGACGGGACGATCAAACTATGGAATGTGGAGAATGGCGAACAAGAAGGGACGTCGATGGAACATGGTGGCCGAGGCGAGGGTCTCGGGGTAACGAAGGATTGGAAGTGGATAGTGAGTGGTGGTGCGGAAAATAGACCAAGGGCATGGGATGTGGAGACGCATCAGACCATAGCAGAGTGGAGTGGTCATGAAGGCACTATTCATTGTATTGCCCTATCACCCGATGATCGACTGGTTGCAAGCGGCGACGACAGAGGAAGGATCATCATCAGGGGGATGGAGGAGGGTGGAGAGATTAAACATTCGGTCACGACCATGACAGGGATTGAAGTGCACTCAGTCTGCTTCTCTCCAAACGGGAAGATGCTCGCTTCTGGACATCTCGGCGGCGCCATCAGAGTATTCGACATTGAAAACGGCGATCTCATTCTCGGTCCGATGCAAGGTCACGTAAGCACTGTCAGCTCGGTTCTCTGGTCATTAGACGGAAGCCAGATATTCTCGGGTTCCTGGGATCGCACCATTCGCTGCTGGAACTCTGAAAATGGCGAGCAAATTGGAGATCCATGGACCCGTAGCTCGTGGTCCATAAGCTATCTTTCTCTCTCTCCCGACGGTACAAAAATAGCGGGTGCTGCCAAAAACAACACAGTTCGTTTCTGGGCGACCGACTCTGGTGACCGACTCAGTGGGCTGCTACAACATGAACATGCTGTACATGCGATTACGTTCTCCCCCTCCGGTGAATTTGTGGCCTGCGGCGACTGGGAGGGAAACCTATCGACATGGCGCGTTCCATGGTGGGACGACAGTCAAACAAAGGTATATATAAGTGTTCAATGTCGTCCAAGCCTTCTCACTTTGACTCACTGGCATAACTTCAGGCACATGATTCACTCCTAGACGTGCGTTTATGCTTGGCCGTTTCGTCAATCTCCTTCTCATAACAATCGTTTGTAGCTCCCTGCTGTGGCCATACCACTAGCAACTGGCAGTCATCGACATGCACTCGACCCTCTAGATGTGAGTTCATCCAAGGTGGACATAGTTGCTACTCTGCGTCCTAACCAGTATTCCCTACTAGCTCCCTTCCACCTCCACCCATCGTCTATCATCATACCAGACCCGAAACACTCACGCAACCGAAGACTCTTCTCGCGCGCAAAATTCGGCTTTCTCTTGGAAATTGTGGAAGGCATTACCTCGCGTTTCAATCATACGCTCAAATGAGCCGCTTGTGACTCGGACAGCAATCTATCCAGGATATGCACCATACGTAGGCAAACCGTCTGGTTATCATTCCATGACGCCAACCGTTCCTTGAATAGCGTACTAGTACATACGCGCCCCCAAGACCCGCCGAAACAACGACCCAATCAGTTACAGACCCAACGTCAGCAGCTACAGGTGCTGCTGCGCACTATTCCGTCATCACACTGGACTCGTCAGACTCGCCCGACGACGCTGAGGGCGATCGGGCGAGTGAGGCGACTCCCATGCCACAACACGATTCAGATCACGTGCAAGTATCTTGCTGCGGACTCTTCACTCGCCGACGAGGTCGCTCTAGCACTGCTTCTGCTCTGCCTGCCGTCAGGCTCACTGAACTTACGGCACGACCTTCCAATGCAATCCCTCCTGTCGCTGCATCCTCACATACTAGTCCGCCACCACAAAATATATTGGGCCTTCCTGCTATTGTTAAGCCGCCCGATAATGTCCCAGACCGTGCGTCTCACGTTCTTCATTCGTAATCCTTGACCGCCAACCCTTTTGGCAGTGGATCTAAACAACGTGAAAAGAGAGCTCGAACTTCGAGTTGAAAGAGAACGGTCGAGAAACGAGACTCTACAACGTCAGCTTGAAGTGATGGCTGGGGAAATGGTAAACATTGCATGATCTCTAATTTGAGAGGGCATTGTCTCACTTCGGAACAGGCAGCAATCAAACTTGAACGGCAGTTGGCGGCTTGCAGCCAAACCGATCATCCTACACAATTCTCTGAAGACCATACCGCCAACATTCATGAAGGATTTAACACCATCTGCGGACTGGCCGTAAGTCAGTGATTGTATTCCTCTGTCCTCTCTCTCATCAGTTAATAGGACGCAAATCAGATGATGTGCAATGCACGACTTCAAGCGTCTTACGGAATGAACATCTACCATTGTCCCCCATATCTGGCGTACGCTTCTTTCATGTCATATACAGTTTTCTGTCGATCACTTCTATATGACTCGCTCCCTTTGGCTAACAATACCTTACTATTTTCTCCGCGCTTGTAGAACAATGCGTCTCCATTGTTCTCCCTTTATATACACTGCCTACCATATTGGTATATAAACCTAGAGTAACTGTATTGCTGGCTCTCCCAGCTTGATCACCAATCTACTCTTGTACCAATAACCTTGCGTACTTCAGAGTCTCCTCTTGGTTAGAAACCTACGCGGTCATCCGCTAGGCGACCCGCCTCGCTCCCTCAACCATGTAAAGGTTTTGTACGCTCGGATAACACAGTCACCGAGCTATCGTCACATGAGATAAGTACTCATGTGACAGTTTGTTACTGACGGCGTTAGGCAGCCACCAAACGCGTAACAAAAGATCAAGCTCCCTACTCGAGACCCCTAGTACCATCTAGCCGGGTAGAACTCGAAGACGTCCGGAACGACGTTAAACTAGCGGAACTCGAAGAAGTCCGGAACAACATTAAACTAGCGGAACTCGAAGATTTGTCCGGGACAACATTAAACTAACGGAACCCGAAAAAGTCCGGGACGACTCTAAAACTAGCAACGACCCTGAAGAAGTCCGGGATGACTCTAAACTAACAAGAACTCAAAGAAGTCCAAAGATGACTCTAAAACTAGCGAAGAACCTGAAGAAGTCCGGAACGACCTAAACTAACAGAAGACTCGAAGATGTCCGAGACGACATTAAACTAGGACCCCAGTCACTACTGCCTCCAAAACGCGAGTGACCCGGACAGAACCTCCTCGACGTATAACTCGACAACAAGCTATGAGGAAGACGTCCGTGATGACGTTAAACTAAAAGACCCTAGGCGTACTCTTCGTGAATGGACCCGACCCCGGTTGACCCTATGAACCACCCGGGATGACGACGAAGATGTCCGCATGACAATAAACTTGCATTGACGATGAAGACGTCCGAGATGACGAAAATATCCTGCATGACGAACCCCCGACGAACTCACACATCCTGTGACCCGGAGGACCTAACCATCATCCATGACAATCTAAGGACCCTGCTGTGCGGACAAACCCTTGGATATAAGGTAGAGAAGACGAAGAGTTTTCTTTATAGATTTTTACAGAACGACCCTCGCGTCGGAGTGCATTGCCACAAAAGCAAATCTGGGAGAACAGAGCCTCTGTCTGCCCGAGCGACGGACACGCGATCAACAGATGCACTCGACGGAGATGGCCAGACACCGGAACCGACCGGACTAGGTGCAGACCTGGTAGAAGATGTCCGCAAAGACAGTAAAACTATGCATAGAAGATGTAGACCTTGACCCAGCCTACATGATCCCTGACGGAGAGAACCCTGAACCCTCTCCTTAACAACGAAACAACACCGGAACCGACCGGACCCCCCCCTGACGTCCCTCGAGACGTTAAACGTCCCCTCTCCCATCTTTGGGAAGGAATTACGAAGAATGATCCTCCCTAGGACTGATACCACCGAACCCCCTCGGGTATCTCATAATCCTAGAGAACTCCCTCTGACGGTTGGAGACCCACGTCGTTAAATAAGAATCCCCTAGGATGAACTCGACCTCTTTGAACCCACCTCTACCTAGGTGACTTAAGGCGAACCCCTAGGACTCCGTTTGAAGAACCCGGACTACCCGGATCCAAGGAACGTGTTTGGGAAACCTACCCAGCACACCGAGAAGGGCCTAAGAGTCCTGACACCACCCATGTGTCGAAGGAACGCGAACCCCTTTTGAAGCTCGCATATCCATAAAGATGCCCAACTTCTATGAAACCTGCCAAACCGACAGCTTGAAGTGGCTACGAAACCTTTCATAGAAAGGGACGCAGATCTCTTCCCAATCGGGACCGTAACCATTCGGTGCGAAGGAGGACCTCGGAACACATAGACCCGAAAGGAATGTGTAGACCGAGAAACGAAAAGAACGACTTCCACGGAGGTCGTGACCTTCATTGGTCGAAAATCTCGCAGACGTGCGACCGGAACACTTGACCCAAAAACCTTGGAAAGTACGAACCGGAAAATAACAGATCCAACCAGGGACCCTGACGTCTGAAAGGACGGTCAATCTGGTCATCCTCGATCCCGACACCCCTAGTTTGACGACTATACAGCTGCGGCTTGTCTCAAACAAATCCCCCCTCGACTCTCGAGTCCAGTATGACTCTAAACTGCGTAACTCCGCTATAGACCCGACGGACTTGATCATCCCCAGGAATAGCGACACCCTCATGTCGAAATGACATTCCCGATGAAGAATTCGAACTACATTGATGGCAATGGGACCTGCTGAAC
>MU123772.1:41181-57003 GCA_014904935.1 Melanogaster broomeanus | reverse complement strand
CATCTGGCTCATGCAGTTATAACGCATGTAAATACTCCTCCAGCAGGGTATGAGTACTTAATTCATATCCCCTTGTGGCTGGTCCTGATGAAAGCGACCAGGGTCCCCAGCATTGCAAGTGACCATGAATGCGAATGGCTCGTTAATGGTCTGCGCTGCAGGACGCCGTATCGTACCTTGCGTGACCTCCTGGATCACCTAGGTGAAGTACACGACGCTCGTGGCGCCGCGAACCGTCCGCTGGTATGCAAGTGGCGCACTATGGGAGGCGATTCTTGCGATAAAGAATTTCGAAGGGACAACCTCAAACGCCACCTTGAAATTCATTTGCATCTTACAAATACTTGTGATACCTGTGGCAAAAGCTACTCCCGCCCAGATTCATTGAAGAACCATGTCCAGAAGTCCCACCGCGAGTAGCGACATCTCTTTAACTCGTGTAGTTGCTCTACATTTCTCCGATGCCTTGGTACTTATGCCATACTATGCAGCCAACCAGTTTAGGTGTCCCCTTTATGACAGGCTACCCTGTCAGAATTATCAATAATACTGTGGCTACTGTAGATAGGTGGTTTTCCATAATTCAGGATGCTGCTCACTATGAGGAGATTATGCATAATTATGCATAATCTCAGAGAATGCTAGGACACCTGCTTCTTGCTGCTTCTTGCTGCTTCTTCTGCTTCTTCTGCTTCTCTTCCCCTGCCATTACCCAATTTGCATATCAATTTCCATTTTTTTTGTGTTTTGAGGCACTGATCTATGTTTTGAGATCACCTATGATTAGATAGTCTATTATTATATAATTGCTCCACTTTTTGACTACCAAAAGGGGATATCACAGCCACAACATAATAATAGACACTTCCTTTTGTCAAAACACCCAAAACATATCCAAATCAGGCCGGAGTTTTCATTATCTAATCTTCCCACACATGTTTCAAGCTCTAGCAGCTCATTTCTCCACCACATTTGATTGGTTCTTCTTCTAAGTTTGTAGATTAGGCTATGTACATGTCACAGATCATAAGCTACCACTTTTTCATATGTTTTTTATTGTGTGATGAGTAGCAATAGGTTGATTGAGCTGGATGGTTGAAAATTTTTCAAACTCAGCTGGTGGCTGAGAGGTGGCTGTGGCTGCTGTGGCTGGTAGGTACTGCCACCGCTTTTTTGGGTGCTTATGTAAGCAAAAAAGCGCCACAACTCCCACCACATTACCACTTTTGGTTAATATAACATATCAGCCCCTGGTCCCCTTCTTCAGCCTTTTCTGCTTTACCACCCTTGCTCCCTTACTTCTGGTGACAACATATGTAGTAGTTTTAGTGCCCTAGTACATAATAGAACATAATTGACTGCTTATATGATTTTATTTGAACCAAATAAGCTTTCTAGGACATGATTTAGGTGTAAAATATAACAAAAAGGGTCTAGAATTTTGGTATTTTAATAGGAGAGTGTCTGGAGGGTTCCAAACATCACTTAGAAGTTAAGTGGATGTTTTCTAGAAGAAACTTAAGCCCCTAAAGTGTCCAGTGTAGGTAAAAAGGTCATAGCCTCCTAAAAACATAAAATTAAACATATAGACATATTCTTCAGGTAAGATACATGTGCTATGGTATTCCCAGGTGTATATTTACTATGTAAGCAATATATCAAAAGCCTGTGGCAACAAGGATGCTCTCTGTTTTGCTATGTCTACCCTTTCTCAATTTCTTATACTACATGATAAACCCCCCACCCCTCACTCTACATCGAAAGTTCAAACGCAAGTTTCCTTGCTCCCATGTGAACCCCTATGTCTGTATGGATGAAACGAACCTGGAAGGGCAACAATGGCAATGGGATTTCGACTCCCTATGTCTATGTTCTCCAGAAGATTGACAACTGCTCCCTTTCTCCGTCCCACAGGATAGCCTGGCTACACCTGAGGACAAACTCTCGACGTCTCGCCCCTATCTCTGTCTCGAGCCCGCACTCGACGACTGGACTCCGGTCCACCTGTCTTGGAACCGGACTAGCTATCCGCTACGACGACTTCCTGTCACTGGGGATGAACTCCCAGCAGTACTTTCCTCTGTCTCGGCCCTGAAATCCGACGACTGTTCAAATCCCTATCCGCCCCCATGGTCAATGCACGTGTACCATAGGCCCTGACAGCCTATTCCTGAAACCCGACAGTCGCGCAGACTATAACTGCACTCCCTCGTTTGATCCCTCATGTCGACCCCCGAGGATACCCTATCCCTAACCCGGATTAGCCACCCCTCGGACTTGTGAATGAGACAATCCCACCGGAGCGCATGATGACAATGGAGTTGACCACTCCTATGTCTGCTCTCCATCCTCGAAACCCAACACTCCTCGTGTTATAGACTCAACGACCGCGGTCTTTGAAATAACGCACTCTTCGAACCCGACCTCACAGACAATAGAGTTGCGACTCTTCTGTCCACACTTCGTCGCTTCCGCTATAGACTCCCCTGGGAAATAGCATACGTGTATGATCCGCTGTCCCTTGTGACATTAAACGTTACTTCTTGCAACCCGGACTCCGACACCCGGGTATGATTATTTTGCAACTCGCCCTCCGGACCAGACGAGTCTTGATAGACCGAGATGTCTTAAAACTACCATGTTTGATAATCAACACCTGTAGACACTGCGGCATTTACTTAAATCTTGATTTAGGTATTGGTCATGGAAAACCAATTGCCTTATGAAGGGGGTAATTTCCCTCTTTTCGACCTTTGCTCGCCCCGAAAGCCTGCGAAACTGATCCCCGAAGCCCCTCACTTAGCCTGAAACCTCGCGACTCCGACCCCGCCCGTCCTGAAAACCTACGGGATCGACCTACGAACGACTCCGCTTGCCCTAGAAAGCTTGTGGATTAACGACTTGACCTCGCTTGCCCAGCAAACTTGCAATATGACCCCTGATCTCACGTGCCCTGACAGCTCGTGACACGACCCTACTTGCCCTGAAAGCTCGCGAACTTATGAAGAACTCCACCCTGGTGGAGATTAATGAATCTCCGACGCTTCCATAATAGAAGAAAGGAAGCTTGATGAAGATCCATCGATCTGTCGATCATGGAAGAAGACAAAGCAACAATGCTTCTGAAGATCTATCCGATTTGTCGAACAATGCTCAATCCGACCATTGTTCCCCCCTCTTAGGACTTTGACTCGTCCTAAAAAATGACCACCCCGACGACAGCTGTCAACTGAACGGACACCCGCTGTCAAAAGATTTGAAACGAACTCCTCACCGCTTGAGGAATGGCCCGAAGCCTCGAAGGCTTATAAACTCGACCTGAAGGAACCTGAGACGACATGCCCCTCAGACGATCCCTCCTGTACGGCTACAACACCTTTGTCCCTGGAGCCACCCGACACGAGACTGGCCAACGAAAGCACTCTCTGACCCACGCTTGCTTCTGCAGAGTCGCGTACTGCCGATACCACTATTAGAAGAACCTCACTCTTGATGAGTCGAGACCGGAACCCCTCTCCCGTGGATGATCCCTCAACGACGTCCTTCTGGCCCCATCTAGACTCGCCTCGACAACCATGAACCGTCATCGCGCCCCTCGCAGATCCTCGACTGCACCGTCGCAGTTCGGTAACCCGATGAACTTGCCTAGAGCAAGAAGATTCCCCGTCCCACGGAATGACCTACCGTCTAACCGTGATGATTTATTCGAACTTGTCATCCAGACAACGACGTCCGCCTTGACACAGAACCTCCGGATAGAAGAACTCCTCCCTATCCTTTGTCAATCGCGTGATCACCGCACAAGAAATACCAGCGCTGTCATAGCTGATGTTACTCAGCTTCTCGAACGAGATCTCCTCGCCCTCGTCGGTCTTAGCGAAGCTATAACCAGAACCCCGACGACCCCGCCTGTCACCCGCCAACATCTGTCACCGTCTCTTCTGAGCAAAGAACCTGACGACCCGTCGTGTTAGAAGATGCTGACGACGAAGGAACCCCTCGCCCTCTCGTCCTGCCCATGCAACGCTCCTATCGCACCGGCTCGTGTTTTGAATGCTTCTCCCCCGGACACATCCATATCAACTGTCATTGGTATCAATGTCCCATGTGTCACTCCTCTCGCCCGGGACACCTCTCCCGACTCTGTCCTCTTCGTGTCACCGAAGACCCGCCCGTAGCCGTTGCCGCTACTAATGATGACTCCTTCGTTGGAAGTTCATCCACAACCGACGTTGCACCTGACGAACACCTCTTAATGGAGAGTAACCCTCGTCCAAGTCCTCAGATCCCCGAGGAAAACCCCGACCTCAACATCTTAATTGATAGTCGTACCCTCACCTCGCCTGTTCTAGTCTCAACAGTCGAACGACCCCAACCTGACTTAATCGTCACCTCATCTGATGAACTGTCGACTTCATCCTCGCAACACGTCGAAGAAGTCTTTATTGAAGAACGGCCCCTCTTGGAGTATTCCGATGTTTACCCCATCGAGATTATATCTCCTACCCCGACCCGATTCGCCCCTGTGACACCATCTCCACTCCGCGAATATCTCTCTTACGAGAATTCTACCCCGGTGTCCCAGTCTTCAGTTCGCTCTTCCCCCGAACTAGAATCGCCCCCGTCGCCTTCGCTTCATTCCCGAAGCTCCAATTATTCAGATGTGAACAGCCATTCCTCTTCGCCTGTCAATGACGACGTCGAAGACTCCGCCCGGTCTTTCTAGACCTCTCGAAGTCGCCCTGTGTGCACCCTTGATTTAGTGGTCAGGTGACACTAACTATCTAAACCGGGGGTAATGTTATGATTTTTCTCTTTGACGCTCGCGTGGCGCCTAAAAGACTCAGTCACGTGCCCTCACGTGCCTTCGTGACATCTTATCACCCAAACGCTCTTAAGTGATAAGATAACAGATACGTGACTCGTCTCTCCATTTGTATTAACATCGGATCGCCGGCTTTCATCCAGATCTTCTGCCATCGATCAAGTCCATATTCGTGGAACAATAGCTCTCTATTGTTCCCCTTATCCATCTTACAAGCTACGCCCTTCGCGATCTCCATTGTCCCCCATATCTGGCGTACGCTTCTTTCATGTCATATATCAGTTTTCTGTCGATCACTTCTATATGACTCGCTCCCCTTTGGGCTAACAATACCTTACTATTGTTCTCCGCGCTTGTAGAACAATGCGTCTCCATTGTTCTCCCTTTATATCACTGCCTACCATATGGTATATAAACCTAGAGTAACTTGTATTGCTGGCTCTCCAGCTTGATCTACCAATCTACTCTTGTACCAATAACCTTGCGTACTTCAGAGTCTCCTCTTGGTTAGAACCTACGCGGTCATCCGCTAGGCGACGCCCTCGCTCCCTCAACCATGTAAAGGTTGTTGTACGCTCGGATAACACAGTCACCGAGCTAGTCGTCACATGAGATAAGTACTCATGTGACAGTTTGTTACTGACGGCGTTAGGCAGCCACCAAACGCGTAACAAAAGATCAAGCTCCCTACTCGAGACCCCTAGTACCATCTAGCCGGGTAGAACTCGAAGACGTCCGGAACGACGTTAAACTAGCGGAACTCGAAGAAGTCCGGAACAACATTAAACTAGCGGAACTCGAAGATGTCCGGGACAACATTAAACTAACGGAACCCGAAAAAGTCCGGGACGACTCTAAAACTAGCAACGACCCTGAAGAAGTCCGGGATGACTCTAAACTAACAAGAACTCAAAGAAGTCCAAGATGACTCTAAACTAGCGAAGAACCTGAAGAAGTCCGGAACGACTCTAAACTAACAGAAGACTCGAAGATGTCCGAGACGACATTAAACTAGGACCCCAGTCACTACTGCCTCCAAACGCGAGTGACCCGGACAGAACCTCCTCGACGTATAACTCGACAACAAGCTATGAGGAAGACGTCCGTGATGACGTTAAACTAAAAGACCCTAGGCGTACTCTTCGTGAATGGACCCGACCCCGGTGACCCTATGAACCACCCGGGATGACGACGAAGATGTCCGGCATGACAATAAACTGCATTGACGATGAAGACGTCCGAGATGACGATAAACTATCCTGCATGACGAACCCCCGACGAACTCACACATCCTGTGACCCGGAGGACCTAACCATCATCCATGACAATCTAAGGACCCTGCTGTGCGGACAAACCCTTGGATATAAGGTAGAGAAGACGAAGAGTTTTCTTTATAGATTTTTACAGAACGACCCTCGCGTCGGAGTGCATTGCCACAAAAGCAAATCTGGGAGAACAGAGCCTCTGTCTGCCCGAGCGGACACGCGATCAACAGATGCACTCGACGGAGATGGCCAGACACCGGAACCGACCGGACTAGGTGCAGACCTGGTAGAAGATGTCCGCAAAGACAGTAAAACTATGCATAGAAGATGTAGACCTTGACCAGCCTACATGATCCCTGACGGAGAGAACCCCTGAACCCTCTCCTTAACAACGAAACAACACCGGAACCGACCGGACCCCCCCCCTGACGTCCCTCGAGACGTTAAACGTCCCCTCTCCCATCTTTGGGAAGGAATTACGAAGAATGATCCTCCCTAGGACTGATACCACCGAACCCCTCCGGGTATCTCATAATCCTAGAGAACTCCCTCTGACGGTTGGAGACCCACGTCGTTAAATAAGAATCCCCTAGGATGAACTCGACCTCTTTGAACCCACCTCTACCTAGGTGACTTAAGGCGAACCCCTAGGACTCCTTTGGAAGAACCCGGACTACCCGGATCCAAGGAACGTGTTTGGGAAACCTACCCCAGCACACCGAGAAGGGCCTAAGAGTCCTGACACCACCCATGTGTCGAAGGAACGCGAACCCCTTTTTGAAGCTCGCATATCCATAAAGATGCCCAACTTCTATGAACCTGCCAAACCGACAGCTTGAAGTGGCTACGAAACCTTTCATAGAAAGGGACGCAGATCTCTTCCCAATCGGGACCGTAACCATTCGGTGCGAAGGAGGACCTCGGAACACATAGACCCGAAAGGAATGTGTAGACCCGAGAAACGAAAAGAACGACTTCCACGGAGGTCGTGACCTTCATTGGTCGAAAATCTCGCAGACGTGCGACCCGGAACACTTGACCCAAAAACCTTGGAAAGTACGAACCGGAAAATAACAGATCCAACCAGGGACCCTGACGTCTGAAAGGACGGTCAATCTGGTCATCCTCGATCCCGACACCCCCTAGTTTGACGACTATACAGCTGCGGCTTGTCTCAAACAAATCCCCCCTCGACTCTCGAGTCCAGTATGACTCTAAACTGCGTAACTCCGCTATAGACCCGACGGACTTGATCATCCCCAGGAATAGCGACACCCT
Organism: Melanogaster broomeanus; assembly: GCA_014904935.1. Taxonomy (NCBI): domain Eukaryota; kingdom Fungi; phylum Basidiomycota; class Agaricomycetes; order Boletales; family Melanogastraceae; genus Melanogaster; species Melanogaster broomeanus. The sequence continues at coordinate 49,635 of MU123772.1, read as the reverse complement.
CATGTCGAAATGACATTCCCGATGAAGAATTCGAACTACATTGATGGCAATGGGACCTGCTGAACCCCTATGTCTGTATGGATGAAACGAACCTGGAAGGGCAACAATGGCAATGGGATTTCGACTCCCTATGTCTATGTTCTCCAGAAGATTGACAACTGCTCCCTTTCTCCGTCCCACAGGATAGCCTGGCTACACCTGAGGACAAACTCTCGACGTCTCGCCCCTATCTCTGTCTCGAGCCCGCACTCGACGACTGGACTCCGGTCCACCTGTCTTGGAACCGGACTAGCTATCCGCTACGACGACTTCCTGTCACTGGGGATGAACTCCCAGCAGTACTTTCCTCTGTCTCGGCCCTGAAATCCGACGACTGTTCAAATCCCTATCCGCCCCCATGGTCAATGCACGTGTACCATAGGCCCTGACAGCCTATTCCTGAAACCCGACAGTCGCGCAGACTATAACTGCACTCCCTCGTTTGATCCCTCATGTCGACCCCCGAGGATACCCTATCCCTAACCCGGATTAGCCACCCCTCGGACTTGTGAATGAGACAATCCCACCGGAGCGCATGATGACAATGGAGTTGACCACTCCTATGTCTGCTCTCCATCCTCGAAACCCAACACTCCTCGTGTTATAGACTCAACGACCGCGGTCTTTGAAATAACGCACTCTTCGAACCCGACCTCACAGACAATAGAGTTGCGACTCTTCTGTCCACACTTCGTCGCTTCCGCTATAGACTCCCCTGGGAAATAGCATACGTGTATGATCCGCTGTCCCTTGTGACATTAAACGTTACTTCTTGCAACCCGGACTCCGACACCCGGGTATGATTATTTTGCAACTCGCCCTCCGGACCAGACGAGCTTGATAGACCGAGATGTCTTAAAACTACCATTTGATAATCAACACCTGTAGACACTGCGGCATTTACTTAAATCTTGATTTAGGTATTGGTCATGGAAAACCAATTGCCTTATGAAGGGGGTAATTTCCCTCTTTTCGACCTTTGCTCGCCCCGAAAGCCTGCGAAACTGATCCCCGAAGCCCCTCACTTAGCCTGAAACCTCGCGACTCCGACCCCGCCCGTCCTGAAAACCTACGGGATCGACCTACGAACGACTCCGCTTGCCCTAGAAAGCTTGTGGATTAACGACTTGACCTCGCTTGCCCAGCAAACTTGCAATATGACCCCTGATCTCACGTGCCCTGACAGCTCGTGACACGACCCTACTTGCCCTGAAAGCTCGCGAACTTATGAAGAACTCCACCCTGGTGGAGATTAATGAATCTCCGACGCTTCCATAATAGAAGAAAGGAAGCTTGATGAAGATCCATCGATCTGTCGATCATGGAAGAAGACAAAGCAACAATGCTTCTGAAGATCTATCCGATTTGTCGAACAATGCTCAATCCGACCATTGTTCCCCTCTTAGGACTTTGACTCGTCCTAAAAATGACCACCCCGACGACAGCTGTCAACTGAACGGACACCCGCTGTCAAAAGATTTGAAACGAACTCCTCACCGCTTGAGGAATGGCCCCGAAGCCTCGAAGGCTTATAACTCGACCTGAAGGAACCTGAGACGACATGCCCCTCAGACGATCCCTCCTGTACGGCTACAACACCTTTGTCCCTGGAGCCACCCGACACGAGACTGCCCAACGAAAGCACTCTCTGACCCACGCTTGCTTCTGCAGAGTCGCGTACTGCCGATACCACTATTAGAAGAACCTCACTCTTGATGAGTCGAGACCGGAACCCCTCTCCCCGTGGATGATCCCTCAACGACGTCCTTCTGGCCCCATCTAGACTCGCCTCGACAACCATGAACCGTCATCGCGCCCCTCGCAGATCCTCGACTGCACCGTCGCAGTTCGGTAACCCGATGAACTTGCCTAGAGCAAGAAGATTCCCCGTCCCACGGAATGACCTACCGTCTAACCGTGATGATTTATTCGAACTTGTCATCCAGACAACGACGTCCGCCTTGACACAGAACCTCCGGATAGAAGAACTCCTCCCTATCCTTTGTCAATCGCGTGATCACCGCACAAGAAATACCAGCGCTGTCATAGCTGATGTTACTCAGCTTCTCGAACGAGATCTCCTCGCCCTCGTCGGTCTTAGCGAAGCTATAACCAGAACCCCGACGACCCCGCCTGTCACCCCGCCAACATCTGTCACCGTCTCTTCTGAGCAAAGAACCTGACGACCCGTCGTGTTAGAAGATGCTGACGACGAAGGAACCCCTCGCCCTCGTCCTGCCCATGCAACGCTCCTTCGCACCGGCTCGTGTTTTGAATGCTTCTCCCCCGGACACATCCATATCAACTGTCATTGGTATCAATGTCCCATGTGTCACTCCTCTCGCCCGGGACACCTCTCCCGACTCTGTCCTCTTCGTGTCACCGAAGACCCGCCCGTAGCCGTTGCCGCTACTAATGATGACTCCTTCGTTGGAAGTTCATCCACAACCGACGTTGCACCTGACGAACACCTCTTAATGGAGAGTAACCCTCGTCCAAGTCCTCAGATCCCCGAGGAAAACCCCGACCTCAACATCTTAATTGATAGTCGTACCCTCACCTCGCCTGTTCTAGTCTCAACAGTCGAACGACCCCAACCTGACTTAATCGTCACCTCATCTGATGAACTGTCGACTTCATCCTCGCAACACGTCGAAGAAGTCTTTATTGAAGAACGGCCCCTCTTGGAGTATTCCGATGTTTACCCCATCGAGATTATATCTCCTACCCCGACCCGATTCGCCCCTGTGACACCATCTCCACTCCGCGAATATCTCTCTTACGAGAATTCTACCCCGGTGTCCCAGTCTTCAGTTCGCTCTTCCCCCGAACTAGAATCGCCCCCGTCGCCTTCGCTTCATTCCCGAAGCTCCAATTATTCAGATGTGAACAGCCATTCCTCTTCGCCTGTCAATGACGACGTCGAAGACTCCGCCCGGTCTTTCTAGACCTCTCGAAGTCGCCCTGTGTGCACCCTTGATTTAGTGGTCAGGTGACACTAACTATCTAAACCGGGGGTAATGTTATGATTTTTCTCTTTGACGCTCGCGTGGCACCTAAAAGACTCAGTCACGTGCCCTCACGTGCCTTCGTGACATCTTATCACCCAAATGCTCTTAAGTGATAAGATAACAGATACGTGACTCGTCTCTCCATTTGTATTAACATCGGATCGCCGGCTTTCATCCAGATCTTCTGCCGTCGATCAAGTCCATATTCGTGGAACAATAGCTCTCTATTGTTCCCCTTATCCATCTTACAAGCTACGCCCTTCACGATCTCCATTGTCCCCTTTTCTGTCGATCACTTCTATATGACTCGCTCCCCTTTGGGCTAACAATACCTTACTATTGTTCTCCGCGCTTGTAGAACAATGCGTCTCCATTGTTCTCCCTTTATATCACCGCCTACCATATGGTATATAAACCTAGAGTAACTTGTATTGCTGGCTCTCCAGCTTGATCTACCAATCTACTCTTGTACCAATAACCTTGCGTACTTCAGAGTCTCCTCTTGGTTAGAACCTACGCGGTCATCCGCTAGGCGACGCCCTCGCTATAGAAACTGTAAGATTCGCTCTGTAGGAGTACTCGGCGTACTATAAGTAAATCACTGAGGTGTATTCTACACTAGTGCGTGTCTCATAGACACGTGATTAGGTAAGCGTCTAACTGACTACATACCGGGTGAAATCTCCAATTCCAACACTCCCCCTCAAACGGTATGGAGTTTGAAACAACTAAATGACGAAGAAATGAAGGAATACCTATCATAAAATTCAAATAAATGATTGTAATTCTTCGTCCGTAAATAATGGTGTTGTCCGAGTATTGACTTGAGCGCCTCGTTCGCGTGATTGCCCGATTTGGTAATTCGCGGCGCGTCCCACATATTCTGGCTAGGGGGCGCGCGGTCCTCGTGTAACGGGCTCACTATTCTTCGGCTTTGGTCCTGGAGAGCACTAGGATGCTCCCCCAGCATCGTGGGTCTATACCCGATGGACCCGGTGGACCCGATTGGCCTCGCGCAACCATATTCCGCGTGACTGCGGCTGTATTTTGCATACGCGTGTACTCGACGGATTTTCGCGGGTTGTGTTGTGAGTCGGCCGCGTCGACGGGGTGGATTGGCGGGCTTCGTAGGTCGCTTCGGGCACTTCACCAGTGGTGTGCATGGCCTGGGTACATTGTCATGCGGTCTGTGCATGTACCGGCGGACTTGATGCATTCCGGCTTCAGCTGGCGGGCCCGTTTTGACTTGTTTCGAGTCGCAACTGCTTCAACACACTTTTGCAGTGTTCCCGTCATCTGCATGGCCACTTGATAGATGCTCCCCCTCAAGCGGTGTGCTTGGGGGTCTGTCCAGCCTGCTGGGCTGTTCTGCTCGCGTGCAGAGTCCTTCGCCATGCGCATTTGCGTCGTTCTGTTGGCCTGCACGCGTGCCGTTCGGGCTCTGGGTATTGCGCTCCCCCTCAAGCGGTATGCTCGGGGGTGTTGCTGTCTCGCTCGCGCTCGCGTCGGTGGTGTTGTCCGTGGGCATTGCCACTCCAGCTTTGACTGGACTGCTTGCTGGGGCAGCGAGGCTTACGTCGTCAGTCATTTCATTTGCGGTGCTCTCGCCCTCGCTTGGTGCATGCACCGTCGCGTGTGACGTTCGTCGCCTGACGGTCTCGCTCTCTCGCTCCCCCTCGAGCGGCACACTCGGGGGTGCACTGGCAGCGGGCTCCTCATGTGGACTGCTCGCTGGAGGTGCGAGGTTTACACCATCAGCTGGTTCATCTGGTGGCTCGCGCGATGCGCCCACTGGCTCTGGGGGTCCGACACTTGTCGCGTTTGGGTTCGTGGCGTCAGCGGATGCTTCGCCTGTCGCTGCCTGGGGTCTCTGGGCTGTGACGTGCGTGCAGTGGGTTCCCGGGCCCCTGCTGTCGTCGTTCTCGCCTGTAGTCCCTGGGTAGCTGCCCGTGGACTCGTGCGGCTCGTCCCACAGGTCGTGTGACGTGCCCGCTGGCTCTGGTGGCCCGGCGCTTGTCGTGTTTGGGTTGACGGCGTCAGCGGCTGCATCGTTGGCTACTGGACTCGTCGACTGGGGTTCTCGGGGTGTGATGCGGGTGCAGGGGACTCCCATGTCCCTGCTGTTGTCGTCCTGGCTGCTCGGCGTGACTGCGAGGCTTACGCTGCGAGTCGTTTTGTCCGCGGTTTCTTCGCCCGGTTCTCTCGCTCCAGCTTCCTGCTCGCTAGTCTTTCTGGCGGCCCTCTTTCCCCTTCTATCCCTCTTCTCGACTCTCCCTCGGTCCCTCGTGTTGCGTTTGCGCTCGCGACCCCTCACGTTGCGTGATTCTTCGACTGTGGCGTTCTCGCGCTCGTTCACGGTCGCTTTGCGCTCTTGTGGCTTGCGAGCGTCCTCGCTGTGCTCCTGGTGAGTGCTGACGGGACTTCTGGGGTTGCATATGGCTTCCCGCTGGGTGACGTCGTTTTTCTTCATCTCGAACCGATTTGCAAGGTATTTGAACTGCTCGCGTGCGGTCTCAAGGTGCATGATGCACATGAGTAGCGAGTCTGGGATGGTGATGGAGATGATGAGTTTTGCCATCGTATTTCCCAAGCCTTGAGTTCGTGTTCCGTAGCGTCGATTGGCTTCGCGTCTGTGCCATCGAGTTGCTGGACGAAATCTTCGATTGCCGCTACATAAAGAATGTAGTCGCGGTACGTTTTCCAGTTGCTTCCATCGCTTGCGAGGTCGGGCACTTCAATAATGGTGCCGTCGTCGAGTTCTATTGCATATGCCATTTGCGGGGCTTCGAGTCTTGTGAGTGAAAACTTTTCCTTCTTTTGAGCGTAGGCGTCTTTTCAAGTTTCGTTCCGAGGCTTGTAGGTTTCCGCGCTAGGCGGGGCTCATAACCTATAGAAACTGTAAGATTCGCCTATAGAAGTAGTACTTGTTGTACTATAAGTAAGACACTGAGGTGTATTCTACACTAGTGCGTGTCTCGTAGACACGTGATTAGGTAAGCGTCTAACTGACTACATACCGGGTGAAATCTCCAATTCCAACACTCGCTCCCCACCTGTGACTCCCACCCCAGCACTGTAATTAGAAGAGATAATGCGGAGCTGTCACCCCTCTAAGTAGAGAGGAATAGGTTGATTTACCGCCTCCTTCAATATTCCTTTGATAAAGAGTGACCTTGGCCACGCGGAAATCAAAAAGTATCTAGTAGTCTAAATATATACTTACTATATTTGTCAGTCCGGCAAGCGTCGGGGGCATAGCCGAGCATGTGACAGGCTGACAGCGAAGTGACACGTCGCCAATGTCACGGACAGTGTGCGGACACTCGAGCTCACTGTCACCGACGACGAGCAGGGATATCTCGTGACGGCGTGGATCAATTTTGACCGTTCTTTCGTGTACTATTTCTCAGTGATGAAACTAATGTGGCTGGGCATGTATGATTACGACTCGGACACTGACATGGTTCTCGTTACAAGCGTGACATTAGTGCTAGTGGTCAGTGGCAATCTCAACGACGTTCTCGACGGTCAGGGAGGCTTCCTCTGCATCCCTTTCAGCGTCCTCTTCCTCTTCAAGGTCTTCTATGCTGTCCTGATCGTCGGGTGATAACGGGAGCGCTTGTGCTGTCATGAGAGATGTGGGAGAAAGCAAGGAAGGCGGAATGACAACGTGCGGGACGCTGGCACTCTCACCAGGGCCGGTTTGAGTGCTGACACCCACAGCGAAGGTACCACTGAATCTGGGGAGTTTGGAGAGGTTGTGAAGGCGCTGGATATGGGCCATATTACAACGACCGCGTATCTTTCGACGTAGTGCCACTTGATGGGCGAGTGCAGCATCAGGAATATGACGAAATCCTTATTTGTGCTTAATCATACTTTTTTGCACGATCAAGTACAAATTAAGTTCAATGTCGACAAAGTAAACTAAGCACGGAATAAGCTAAGTCATTATCTTATTCACCTTAATTTTCACTTTTTTGCCCTTATGTCGAACTTATATTTCACTTGGAAATTTTAAAAGTATCAAAAAAGTATGTATAAAGCACGGAATAAGTAATTTAAGAGCAACAAGTAACAAACAAACTAGCAGTAAGATACTTACGAGCGGCGCCGAAAACGCACGGGCAGGGCCAAAACGGGCAGATGAGGCTGGTGGGACTGAAAACCGACGGATCGGACTGAAAGCAGACGGGTAATGTGCAGGCGATGCCGCAAATGCACGAGCGGCACCGAAAATGCACAGGCGGGGCCAAAACAGGCAGACGGGCTGGTGGGACTGAAAGCCAATGGGTTGGACCAAAAGCAGACGGGTGGGTGTGCAGGCGAGGCCGCAAATGCACGAGCGGCACTGAAAACACACGGGTGGGCCAAAATGGGCAGACAGGGTAAGCGCAGTGGACAACCGGTGCGTCGAAGATGTAGGCTGTGGTTGTGGGATGACACCGTCAAACTCGGTGCCGCCTAGATGCTTCTGGTGGGTGAACTGCCGTCTCTGAGGTATCTATCATAGGTGGAGTGATCATGACGACGGGGAGAGATTGGTCGGGGGGTAGGCCGCTCGACAGAGGGGTGGTGGTGGGAGCCGCTGAAGGTTTCATCACATGTAATCTCACCAGCAATCGACCAAATCCTCCGAGGAAACGCGACCTTGCGCGTGCGGGGCGGGCATTTGACTGGATCTCGTCGATCTCATGCGGTGGTGGCCCTGTTTCCCATGCGTAGATCTGTGATGGTCTCTGTATTAATATTCGGTGACATCGACGGTGGATCAACCGACGTACCTGCCTATCCCGCCCTAGCTCGCTCTTGTCCCCGGACCTACCTTTGTCCGCGCTGATTGTGTGAGCTCTGTATGGGACGATCATTCAATATTTACGACGGCACAATCCGCATACCTATAATGAGTTACTCAACACCTACGAAGGAACTGCCCAACATCACGCATGCTAATACGTGACCTGTTAGACCCTGCAAAGAATGGACAGGGAGATAGTGACTACTATGCCTCATTTGTTTGAATGTCACGTCTGTACTCCTAGAGCCCGTTCGAAGCTGGACGGTGTGTTTGCGCAGTACGATGGCGTCGGACCAAAAAAGTAGACGGGAGGGGACTAAAAATGGGACTGATGGGACTGAAAAACGCATGGGGTTGCTGAAAACTCGACTGTCAGGTGAAAACAGGTGTATTGGTGTTTGGAGTGTCAGGTTGCGGAGTGACTTGGAACGTGATGGTGATGGTGTGTATCGAACGTATGGTCGACAGTTTGCGTGAGTAACGCACGCGGGGTCGATGAAACGAGGCAAGGTGGGACGAAAGCGCCACGGTGTGTGGAGTATATTGGGTTGGTGGGAGGGGAGATGTGTGTGATGGATTTTCTTTTAGGGCCGTAAATCTCCCTTT